>CAUYSK010122134.1:0-26258 GCA_963575035.1 Avahi laniger
AAGATGAGAAGAGTTATGGAGATGGATGGTGGTGATGGTCGCACATTATGAATGTATTTAATACCACTGAATTATACGCTTAAAATGGTTAAGGTGATAAGTTTTATGTTATGTATATATTTTTTTTTTTTTGAGACAGAGTCTCGCTCCTTTGCCTGGGCTAGAGCGAGTGCCGTGGCGTCAGCCTCAGAGCAACCTCACACTCCTGGGCTCAAGCGATCCTTCTGCCTCAGCCTCCCAAGTAGCTGGGACTACAGGCATGCGCCACCATGCCAGGCTAGTTTTGTTTTCTATATATTTTTAGTTGTTCTATTAATTTCTTTCTATTTTTTAGTAGAGACGGGGTCTCGCTCTTGCTCAGGCTGGTTTCAAACTCCTGAGCTCAAACAATCCGCCCGCCTCGGCCTCCCGGAGTGCTAGGATTACAGGCGTGAGCCACCGCGCCTGGCCTGTTATGTATATTTTATCAAAATAAAAAATTGAAAAAGAAAATCTCCCAGCAAAGAAAAGTCAAGGACCAGATAGCTTCACTGGCCGATTTTACCAAACATTTGAAGAAGAACTAACACTAATCTTTCTCAAACTCTTCCAAAAAATTGAAGAGAAGAAAATACTTCCAAACTTGTTTTATGAGGTTAGCATTGCCCTGAAACCACAGCCAGGTAAGTACACTATAAGAATTCACAATGAGGAAAGGATAGTCTCTTTAATAAATGCTGTTGAGAAAACCAGATATTGCCATGGGAAAGAATGAAATTAGACCTTTATCTTACACCATCCACAAAAATCAACTCAAAATGGGTTAAAGACTTAAACATAAGACCTGATACCATGAAACTCCTAGAAGAAAACATAAGGAAAAAACTCCTTGATATTGCTCTTAGCAACCATTTTTGGGGTATAGTATCAAATGCATAGACAACAAAAGCACAAATAAACAAGTGAGACTACATCAAACTAAAAAGCTACACAGCAAAGGAAATAATCAATAGAATGAAAAGGCAACCTATGGAATGGGAGAAAATATTTGCAAACCATATATCTGATAAAGGGTTAAAAAATATAAGAAACTCATACAATGAAAGATCAAAAAAACCCAACTAACCCCATTAAAAATGCACAAAGGATTTCAAAAGACATTTTTCCAAAGAAGACATACAAATGGCCAAAGGGTACATGAAAAGGTGCTCAATATCACTATCCATCAGAGAAGTGCAAATCAAAGCCACAGCTTGAAATTTCCTCTTATCTGTTAGCATGGCTATTATATATAAAAAAAAATAAAAAGTTTTGGTTGAAAAAAGGAGGCCCTTGTATACTGTTGGCAGGAATGTAAATTGGCACAGCCATTATGGAATAGCTTATGGAGAGTACGCAAAAAATTAAAACTAGAACTAGCATATGATCCAGCAATCCCATTTCTGGGTATATATCCATGGAAAGTGAAATCACTGTGTCAAAGAGATATGTGTATTCTCATATTCATTGCAGCCTTGTTCACAATAGCCAAGATACAGAAACAAATTAAATGTCTGTCAATGAACGAAGAGATAAAATGTATGTGTGTATGTATGTGTGTGTGTGTGTGTGTACAGTATATATATACACATATAATGGGATATTATTCAGACTTAACAAAAGAAAGAAATCCTGCCATTTGGGACAATATGGATGAACCTGGAGGGTATTATGCTAAGTGAAAAATAATCCAGACACAGAAAGACAAATACTTCATGATCTTACTTATATGTGCAGTCTAAAAAAGTCAAACTCAAGAAAACAGAGAGTGCCAGCCTGAGCAAGAGCAAGACCACATCTCTACTAAAAATAGAAGGATATTAGCTGGACAACTAAAAATATATACAAATAAATTAGCCGAGCATGGTGGCACATGTCTGTAGTTCCAGCTACTCGGGAGGCTGAGGCAGGAGGGTTTCTTGAGCCCAGGAGTCTGAGGTTGCTGTGAGCTAGGCTGACGCCATGGCACTCTAGCCCGGGCAACAGAGTGAAATTCTGTCTAAAAAAAAAAAACAAAAAAAAGCAGAGAGTGGAATGGTGGTCTCCAGGGGCTGAGGGGTAGGGAAATAGAGAAATGTTGGTCAAAGGATACAAATTTTCAGTTGTATGATGAATAATTTCTGGAGATGGAGGTAAATGATGTTTCCCTTTCACGACCCAAATATTAAGGCAGGGAAGAGGGACGTGTGGGTAAGGAGTCAGGACATTGAAATGCTTTGGCTGATGACTTCCATTAATGGCATGTTTTGGTTGACTAAGACCCAAAGGAAACACCACAGTGGCCAAGTGGATGAACACGTACCCGCTCAGCCTCCCGGAAAAGACCAAGGCAGAAGCAGTTGGCTGTCAGTGAGGAAGAGCCAAGGACAACGTCAGGGAGTGCCGGAGTAATAGTAGGAAAGGACCACACATTGAGTCCTTTTGTGAACTAATTACTGGAAAATCTTGCATTTCTCACTGACCATGAAATTCAATTTTAGAGAGATAAGTATTTGGTTTATCCATTGAGGGAGGAATCTGATGGCTTCAGAGCCATTTCTCAAATTGCATGCAGGGAGGGAAAGGGGACACTAACGGTTATCGAATAGCCTCATTGCCCTTTGCTGTGTTTCGTGCTTTCACACGCACTGTCTCATTTAAAAGAGATTTCATTTGACCTAAAGAGAAGGCTGTTGTAATTGGCAGAAAGAATGAGTTGGATGTTTCTGTTACAGATTTTGCTTGACGGAAGTAATAAATTTCACTTAGGCTGATCTGTGGGTTTTTTTCAGTTGCCAATCACAGTGAGTGAATGTTGTTCTTAAATGAATGACCTCATTCATTAGTGTATGTTCCTTTCTTTTTCCACCTACTGGTCCTTGTTCTGTTTTCTTTCCCCCTGCTGATCTTCGTGATCTGCTTTGCCCCGTTCTTCTTTATTTTTGGTTAATGTCATGCATTGGTAACCTGCTGTCTCCCGCAAGCCCTCAGCCCTCAGCCCTCACTTATTGTACGGCGCGCTCCTCCAATCAGGGCCTCCCAGGAGGTACATGCTGCTCTCTGGGGTTCTTATTTAATGGGCTACAATCAACGACACTAGGAGAGGTCTGTTCTGCAATTACTTTTGCTTATTTTTTCCTCTTGTTTCTTAAAGGGAAAATATCATCACAGAAAAATAAGTCGGTCTCATACTATCTCTCCGTTTATTATTCTTGTTAAAACTGAGTGTAGGCTAAAGGATATTCATCTGGGGGGCTGAGAGAAGAACGTAAAGGAAGAACAGAAGGTTTGCTGTTGTGATTGATTTAACCTGTATTGAAGATACAGAATAAATAGAAGGTGCCGCTCAGCTCGCACACGTGAAGGAGGGTCCGGCCCACAGCTCACATCACAAGGGGTGCTTATTTGGGTCTTGTGATTTAGCAGGTGCTAAACAGACCTGCATTGGACCTCCAATGGCTGAATTTTTAGACCGTACATACAAATATTCCCAGATGCAAAGTCATCATGTTAACCTTTGCAATTTTGAAATCCCCGGAAAGTTTCAACATTAGGTAATTATTTAAAATATTCATCTCTGGTTCTTTGTCAAGCACTCTGTCTTCATTTATTCATTTGTTTCTGTTCAGATCTTTATGTATTCCAAAGTTGAGAACTCTGTTCTTGAGGAGCAGAAAGAAGTAAGCAATTTAAATGCGAAGTGTTACAAAAGCATTGTAGAAACTGAAGTAGGGTAGTTGGATCATGCCAAGGTTTTGATCATGCCTTTTTATTTTCTGTAATTCTGATGCTTTGACATCTTGGAGACTTGCTGATCCTGGAGGACTGACTACTCAGTCAAATCCTAGAGACAGTGAACAACTCACCCCAGGGAGTGTGAGTTTCATATGCACAATAAGCAACCGAGAGCCCACACACCCACACCCTCTACTGGGCTCTCACACTCAGAGCTAATATTCCCCTCTCTGGTCATCCCAGGGCTAGGTACCAGACCACCAGAGACAGCCCCTGTACCCCCCAGAGCCTGCTGAAATTATTCAAACTAACCAATCCTAAACCAGCTTACCCTGCCTTGCCTTGTCTCTCCTGCAGAATCTACAAAAAAGGCTCTTGCCTACATTTTCTCCTCTCCCCCCTTGACTACTGGCCTACCTCAGAGCTGCCCCAGGTGGTCCTGGGTGGTGTGTCTTGCCCCTACTTCTTGGGACTTGGGAATAACAAATATCTTTCCAATAGTAGTCTTCTCCTAATCTGTTGGCCTTGCCATACCTGAATAATAATAATAAAACCTGCATTTTAAAACAAAGGGCTACACTGGCTTGGGAGCTTGGGGACGGTGCCTGTGACACTCAGTTTTATGTTGCTATAAAGGAATCCCTGAGACTGGGTTATTTACGAAGAAAGGAGGTTTATTTGGCTCACGGGTCTGCAGACTGTGCAAGAATCATCTGCTCCTCAGGGCTTCAGGGGTTTCCAATCAAGGCGGAAGGTAAAGGGGAGCAGGTGTGTCACAAGGCGAGCGAGAGGGAGCATGAGAGAGAGGAGGAGGTGCCACGCGCACTCCAACAACCAGCTCTCGCGAGAACTAATAAAGTGAGAACTCACTCATTAAGGCGGGGAGGGCACTAAGCCATTCGTGAGGGATCTGCCCCATGACCCAAACGCCTTCCGCCAGGCCCCCCCAACACTGGGGATCAATTTCAACATGAGATTTGGAGGGGACAAACATCCAAACCACATCGGTGTCCCCCAGGAAATCCAGGGTTTGAAAGGACCTTGAGTCGTGAGTGACTGTGACATCACAGAGATGTGGGAGGGGGTAGGGGGGACCCAGGCAGTGGGGACAGCACATGTAAAAGCAGAAGGGTGGTGTGTTCCGGGTCAGTGAATGCACAGGATGGTACGAGAGTGGGGACACGGGAGAGGAGGAAGATAAAGAGGGGAAGAAGGGTGGGGTTAGGTTGCCTTGTTGGGCCCGCGAAGGAGCCGGATGTAACCCTGTCGTTTAAGAAGGCAGCAGGTGTTCTAATCGAGGTAGCAGGATAGACAGGTGTGTGTTACGGAAAGAACACGCTGATAGCCAGATGGAGGATGGCTGTGAGCAGAGAACAGCCTGGAGGCTGGGAGGCTAGTTCAAGATCGTCTCAAAAGTTTAATTATAAATGTGAAAACAGGAGTTAAGAAAAGTTAAAAGTTGGGGCAGTAGGGATAGATAGGGAATAACATTTAAATCTCTGTCCTCTCCCATACGTTGTCTGTCGTCATTTTATACCTCTTGTGTCTGGAAAAGTCCTCCCTGAAAAGAGTGGGTGGGTGAAAGTACTAGAAGCTTTCCACACGTGACTTGAGTGCCTTCTGTATTTTCCTTTACTCCAAGTGAATTTCAAAATTCATGACAACCACTGACATAAGTAAAGGGAATTAGAAACGTTAGTATATGAGAATCCAAGAGAAAAAAAAGTGTTTTACGTTTTGCATTATCATAACTCTTATGTATTAATAAAACATTATTTTCTTGCCTTCTTTTTTCCTCTATTTCTCATTCTTTTCCTTTCTCCCTTGCCCTTAAAATATTTAATATATTCCCATATTCACTTGCTTTAGAGAAAGTTGTGTTTTGAGGTTAGAAACCATTTTATCTGCAAATATTTGATGAGCTCAATATTTTGCCTTCTTCAAAGCCAAAAGCATTTCATAGCTGACAAGAAAGGATTTTTAATATCTCGACAACAGATATTTAGAATTGTCCACTTTTAGAAGTGTAGCACCAGGTGCCATGACTAGTAAAAGAAAGATCGGTGAAGTGTGGTCCTTGTTTTCCAAAAGGAGGGCAGAGTCAACCACAGAATAATTTAATTCCTCTCACTATCAACTTGTCTTATTCAAAGGTTTCCTAGCTGAAGGAAGGCTTTGTTATAGTGCAGATAAAATGACATACTAGATTATTCACACCAGTGCTAAAAATTGATTTTGTTTCTCCTACTTGCCGAATTTCAAACTAATGAGATTTGACTATTACACAACTGTAGCTGTTGTCGTGTAGCTTTACAATCACCAGAGCTAGACCGTTTTTATAAAAAACCAGCTGCTATGTTGTTTTATAACATTTGACACAGTTTCTTTCTTTGTTCACTTTTCTTTATCCTTCCACAATTATGGTCTCTGGTAGTATGCCACACAGGTAACAACAGATTTTCCCCATAAGAAGATTTTTAAAAGCGAGGCATTAAATATTGATATTACAAATATGACAGTACAAATATTTTCCTTCTGAAAGATTAGAAAGGATTAATCACTTTTTGTTTTAGGTTTAATTAAGGTCGTATAACACAAGCCCCCTATAGTGTTTTGTGGTGTCTGTGGTTCTCCCTATTTAAATGCAAAAACTCACAACTCTTGTAATAGTAATTAGCAGTGTTATTGACTTTTGGGATGACCTAAGCAAAAGTTTCTGTGAGGCACTTTGATGCTGCGTTAATTGCAGAATAATCAAATATTCGGCTGGCCTGCCAGTTTCTCTGCTTGTCTGATTCCAACTTGTTCTCGATAGCAATTGTGCATTTTCTCTTTGCAGACCTCGACCATGTGGAGAGATCACTTTTGTCATGTTGTGGGCCTTGCAGACCTGCAGCAGAGTGGAGGTTCAACTAAATAAAGAATTCTTCACAATGTCATAAAGTCCTTGAAGCCAGGACTGTGTTTTGAGATTCTTTTAGATACACATACCCTGTCTAGTACCTGGTCCCTGTAATGTGTAGTGAAGATGGGTGTCACGGTCAGTAATCTTGGTAAATTAGGGGATGTTGCAGAGAGAAAAGCCTAGGACCCTGTTTCTGTGACTTGAGTGTTAATCTTTGGGGGTTATTGGATCCTTAAGCCTTATGAGGCCGCTCCAAGGTAACTATATATTTAACAAAAAACATCTGAGGCTTGTTTCTCAGGCTGGCTGAGTGTTTATTTACATGCAGAAAATTAATCTGTACTTATAATTTGCAAACACAATGCAAAACCAAATACAGGCTGTGGATCAAGATATAGTGCCTTACATAACGCCTGGCATGCAGTTAGTCCCAAAGATACGTCTACAAATGGAAATAGATTTGAAACATGATAGATTCAAAAATGGGAAATAATCAGTCTTTTGAGTCAATAAATGCTATCTCTATATCTGTTGGACAAAATTAACTCTCTAGAGGAAACACACTTTGGTGATATGTAAATTCAATTTATTGATGAGAGAACTCTTAACTGTCTACAGATGCTCTAAGAAAACAGTTTATCTTAAATATTCCCAATGAAAAAGTATCTGTAAATATACACATTTTACAATTTTCTGAAAACATGTTAAAAAGAAGAAAGGGGCCATCACAATTACAGGTATAAATGAACAGTAGGTGGTTGACATGGAAGCTGAGGTCAGATGAGTCTTGGGTCATAAAACTCATGAAAAGAACTTTCCAGATCATCTAGTTCAACTAGATGAAGATGCTGAGAGCCAGAGCAGGTGTTGCTTTCCTGGTCAAAGGCAGGTAGTTTAATCTTTCTATCTTTCTTGCTCTTTCATCAATTAATTCATTTACTCCATAAATATCTTTTGAATGTCTTCTCTGTGCCAATCACTGTCTAATCTGTTAAAGAAATGAAAAAAATGGATACTTTTTTTTTTTTTTTACTATACCAAGAATCTAGAAAAAGGGGAATTGGAGGAAAAAAATTTGACTATGTTACTTATACAGTGCTTTACAGTTTTCCCAGTATTTTTGCATAGCTCATTCTTTTTAACCATGACAAATAACTTTGTAAATTTTGGTTTTAAGCACTGAACACTCAATATTTCTTTAGACTTGACTTAGGGAGAGTCTTCTCTGAATGACAGACTATGTTAGTGAACATTCTTGTATCTAAAAATGATCTAAGAAGGATCATTTATTTGGCTCACCAAACAGCATCTGAAGCTGTGCCAGACCAGTACAATTTAATACATTTTTCTCTTTTGTTATCAACCAGACTTGTAGATATTGGGGCAGCATGTGCTAATCCTCCTTGAATCAGTTGACCATTGATGACTGAAATACTTTGTCAAGAATTTATCTTGAATGTTCCAAGGCAGTTATAACAATGCAAATCACCCAGATAGGCAAGCCATGGCTAACTACACATATAAAACAGGCCAATTTTTCTCCAAGATATTTAAATATTTAACCTACTCACTGCCCCAAATGGATTCTCTGAAGGAATCTCATGGCTAAGATTTTAGGGTGTCCAGAAATGAGTCATGATGTGCAACTCATTACCTCATAAGCGATGGCCAGGTGATGTAATTATAACCTCGCTGAGATGGTCCATGGCAGTGACAACAGCCAATGGTGAATGTTATTTGAGGATTAACTCCCTAGTTGCTTGCACAGGGGAGCTTGATCAGGATCAGGGACTAAAGACATGGTGTGTTTGCTGGTTTGGAGGAGCTTACAATTTAGTGGGAGGAGATAAGGAGATAAGGAAGTAATTTTAATGCACGGGATGTTTTTGCTTAAAGGAGGGCCACTTCCCATAGCCAGTGGATTGAGGAGAAGATGGCTAAGAAGACTTTGTCAAAGGATCAGACATAAGCTTAGTCCCAAAAGATGCTTGAGAGTTGGCCAGATGAAGAACGATGATAAGTGTGTTCTAAGCAGAGGAAACAATACAAGCAAAATCATGGAGACACACGGAACAGGAAGGTGGTTATGTGGGACTACACTTTGGTGTTAGCAAAGTAGGAAATGCAAGGTGAGGAGGGCTAGGAGATGAAGCCAGAGAGGTAACTATGTATTATCATGGAGAACACACAGCAAGAGACCTACCTGATGATGGCCTGACCTGGGACGGTGGCAGCAGAAATAGAGGAGGGGACCACTTCTGTCCAGGTGAATACGAGATGTTGGTCTCGTATTCACGGTAGTTGTCAGCAGTTCTGCTGGAAAGGGACAGTGTCCTCTGAATAGCTCTTATTTTAGTCCAACATTGCACTTAACCAGCTTAAGAAAAAATGAGGCCAAGGTAGTCCATTTTTAAATTTACAGTGGGAGTCAGTGCATCCTTTTTGACTAAACCAATATTTGGGAAGGACCAAATGAATATTAGAGAAGAACCACTGGGTATCTCTACCCAGAAAGTGCACTGTATACTTCCAGGGGGGGTGATGCTGTAGACTGCAATATGAGTGATGCCCCCTGGAGTTGTGTAGCATAACTGACCCTGTTTGGAAATGAATTGACTTTAACATGAAGAGAAACAAATTAAGCACAGGATTTCTAGCACTTGGACTTCCTTCAAAGCTTCACAATTCACCTCTTAAAAATTCTAAACAG
Organism: Avahi laniger; assembly: GCA_963575035.1. Lineage (NCBI taxonomy): Eukaryota > Metazoa > Chordata > Mammalia > Primates > Indriidae > Avahi > Avahi laniger. The sequence goes on from CAUYSK010122134.1 coordinate 9,348, forward strand.
CTCCGGCAGAGACATAGAACCACTTCATACTCTGTCTAGTTAGATCATTTTCCTCAGTATAGTATTATCTAAGATAATGTTCAGGACTTTTTATTTAGAAGAGTCTATACTTAGGGGGATTGATGTGTTTTATTTTTTATTGTTCACAGTTACAGGAGTTATAGTTCAGACAAAAACAAAGCGTACCTTGCCTTTCTCCACTGCTCACCCTGTCCCTACCTAAAAAAGGCTGTTAATTTATAGGTTATTTCTTAAAAATACAAAATGTGGGTATCTTAAGACTGTTGAGTCTGCTTTATAAATGCAGTTGTGGGATATGTAGCTGTAAAGGAAATGTCACATAAAAAATGTCTGGGTTGGCTGTTCCAGGTATATAAGGCTGACTCCCCCGAGGCCAATGCGTAGGTAGGTTCTGTTTTGACCCAGGAATTTCCTGACTTGCAATTATGTCACTGCAGGGATTACAGATCTTTATTTTATCTAAAGAAGAAAACTGCATGAAGGGTGTCTTGTTCAAGGTGGGTGCTTTGCATAAGCGAGAACTTGCGCGGGGTTTTTCTTTCCATGGTCACCCGTCTGATGGTTCTCCTCTGGGTGAGGAGAGCAGTCCCGTCTCAGAACTGTCATCTGAAGGACCACAGCAAAGGCGGGTTGTCTTCTGCGTCACATTTTTTTTTTTTTTTGACAGGCCATGCTTTTGGATGCTTTTTCAAAATGTGAAGAAATTCTCCTCTTTTCTTAATGTTTCGGTTTAATTTTTCTCATTGTCCTGTTCACAGTGAAAAATGTTCCCTCGGCCCAGTTTTTCCTTATACTGCTGACAACATGACAGTCACAGAGGCATGTGACTTGGTGCTCAGACGCCACCCCCGCATTGTGTATGGGAAGTCTATTCATCCCTGCTTCCACTCTGCCAGAGCGACGGTGGGCTAGGTGACATTTTTAAATTAGCTAACTTTGATTTATGAATGGGCTTTATTATTTCACCTTTAATAAACGCATTAATGCCATTTTCCTGTCAGAGTTCTGGCAAGCCCCTCTATTTACTGATCTGCAATTTTCCTAGATTGTGTGGGGGTAGCCGGGGTGTAAGGAAGGAGGATACACGTGCTTGTATGTGGAAATAATAAACTTTCTATAGGCAACAGCAAGCATCTGTGGTAATCAAGTGAGGAACCACATTACAGTGGAGCCATGAAGTAACCGAGACTGTGCGTAGACAAGGGCGTGAGGGAAGAGCATTTCGGTTAGGGCTCCCCGTTTGCTGTGAGTAAAAGGGGCTTTTGCAGTAGCCTAAAGCAGAGATCCCCAACCCTTTTGGCACCAGGGACCGTTTTCATGGAAGACAATTTTTCCACAGACCAGGGAGTGGCGGGATGGTTTTGGGATGATTCAAGTGCATTACATTTATTGCGCACTTTATTTCTATTATTATTACATTATAATATATAACGAAATAATTATACAACTCATCATAGGTTGGGACCCCTTCCCCAAAGGATCTGGTCTCCTGTACATCTCTGAACTTGTCTCCTCTTCCTCTCTGTCTGTGCTCTCCACTTCGGCCACACACGCCTCCTTGTCATCCCTTGGACATGCCAGCTACTCTCTGCCTTGGGGCCTTTGCAGGGGCTGTTCCTACTGTGGGCATTCCCTTTGGCTACACACCTGCTGGGCTAACTTTCTCATCTCCTTCAAATCTGTGCTTGCATGTCATCTTTTCAACAACACTAGCCGTGAATACCCACCTTTTTCTTTTTCCTGTTGAATTTACCTATTATAAAATATTAAATAATTCACTTCCTGCATTTATTATTGCCTGTCTCCCTTGACAGAATGTAAACCTGATCAGAGCAGGGCTCTTGGCATGTTTTTTTTTACTGCTATATCCCAGTGACTAAAATAGAGCATGGCATGCATTGAGCCTTCAATAAATAATTGTTGAATAAAGAATATATATGAGCCAAGGAGATCTTTACTGTTGGCATTCTCTGTACAACCCCCGCCCCCTGCCATTATCCTATACATTTTATTTTCTTAAACCTTCATTGTTTTCTTTTTACTTGAAATGGCTATTCAATGTCAGTATTTCCCCATAGACTGCACGCTCCCCTAGTGCAGGGCCATGTCTATTTTCTAATTCCCAACATTTGCATAGTACTATGAAAATAATAATATTGAATTATAATGAAATTTGTTGTCTCTTTCCTGGATAAGTGATTTATTTTACAACTTTATTTTAGTCTTCAGTATATGCTATGGCTACAACTTAGGCTAATTTGTACTGTCCCTTTCAGGTCATTAGGTTTGTGTTAATGATGCCTCCCCAGAGCAGATAATGGAAAATACTAATACTTCAATTATACCTTCAAATGCGCTGAAGAAAATAATCTTTAGTATGAGCATGGGAAAATTGCTTAGCAAGTTAATGAATTTGGATATAAGATTTTTTTTCTAGAAAACACTGGAAGAGATTAAATGGAGGCTTCCTCACCATGTAACTAAAGTGGGTCCTGGTGACATTTTCTCACGTTGTCCTGTTTTGTTTCCTTATTGCTCTTATCAGTATATAACACTTTCTTGTTAGTTTAATGTGTCTTTTCACTATAATTTTAAAGTCCATGAGAGGCTGTATCCATTTCCTATGGCTGCCATAACAAATTACCACAAACTTGGAGGCTTAAAACAATATAAATGTATTCTCTCTCAGTTCTGGAGGCCAGGAGTCCAAAATCAAGATGTCGGCAGTGCCATATTCTCTCTGAAAGCTCTTGGGGAGAATCCTTCCTTATCTCTTCCAGCTTCTGGAAGCTGGTGGCAATCCTTGGCATTGTGCGGTTTATAGGCTTATAACCCCGTGTCCGTTTCTGTTTCCTCTTCTCCTTTCTCATAAAGACTTGTCATTGGATTTAGGACCCATCTGAATGCAAGAGGATCCATATTGAGATCCTTTACTTGTTTACGTTTTCCTAAATAAGCTCCTGATGGATGTCTCATATGGAGGGTGACTATCCCACCCACTGCGGGGTCTCTGACTGTGCTCATCAATGCTGTATTTTCAATAGGTAGAATGGTTCCTAGGGGACAGAATGAGTGCTCAATAAATATTTGGTGAAAGATATAAGGAGAAAAAGGGCATAAAATATAATGGATTCTTAGACTTCCTGGCAAATACCAAATAAAATGGCCGTGTGGCAGTTAGAATCATATAGGATGAGGCAGAGAATATCCTTTTGAGGGTGTCAAAGGACAAAGTCCTTTAGTGAAAAGCAAATTTAGTCTTTAAAATGTGAACTCACTGCTTTTCTTTCCCTACTGCTTTGGTTCTGAAGGAGAACTGCCAAAAAAAATCAAAACATGGCCAGGCGCCATGGTAGATTGTTACTGGGAGAGAGAGTTAATAATTGCATTTAAGTGTTGTACAAAGAGAAAAGGGAAAATACATACAAAGAAGCATTGGGTCTGGGTTGCCTGCTCTACGGTAGCCATGAACCTATGCTTGGCTTTGTATAAGGCATTCTAGGTCATTAGGGACGTGGACTGTGGCTTCTGCCCCCAGGCAACTTCCCCTCTACTTATAAGACCAACATATGTAAAATAAGCTCAAGTATTATTAGTCTGTTCACAATAAGGTGCTGTGCTGTGTGGCAGAATCTGAGCATGGGAGAATTTGGAGAAAAGATTATAATGAGGGCAGGAACTGTCAAAAAATATGGGGCATAAGCTGGTCCTGGAAGGATGGTTAAGATACAGGTATGTGAAGGCTTTCCTGAGGAGGGAAGACACAAATGCAGGGGTGTGCACTGCACGGTTGTGGGTTTGCAAGGAATCAGGTAAATACAGAGGCGATGGGGAGTCGGAGTGTGTGATGGGAGATCAAGTCGGATCTGTGAGATGAGGAGACAATACAGGAGATTCGTTTTTTAAAACTGGCTTTTTTTCTAACTAAAGATGGTCAGAACTCATTTGTTGACTTAGCTTATTTCTTCGCCTCTTAATATGTGCTCTCTGACAGTGGGTAGCTAAGAAAAAAAGAAGCTTTCACTTGTCCTTACCCGACGAACCTACTATTTTGCCTTTTTTTTTTTTTTTTTTTTTTACTGTCGTGACCACTGAGCGATCCTCATTTGTTAACTTTTCCAGCATTTTGCCCTCTAAATAACGTCATAGGTCACATTCTATTTTTGATCTTATGAGTTTTTCCATTTCTCTTGCGATATTTTCCCTCTCTCAAATGTCCATGTTATTAAATGCATTCATGTAGCAATTCCTGTTTCTTGTCATATTCGATTTAGTTCCTTAAAAGTATTTGGCCACAATTCAATTCTGGTTCTGGAAATTTTTACAAGGCTTTAATGTTTCTTAAAATGGATTTCATTATAGTTTGTTGCTTACTCAGTAGCATCGTATTTAAAATGAATAAAAATCCTTTAATGTCTTTCCAGATCTTAAAACATCATTGGCATTAGTTTATTGGTAATTCTCTTCATATAGTGCCTTGGAAAATAAGTTTTTCCACTGTCTATTAATTATTTAAGCATTCAAGCTGAAGAACAATTCAAAGGAATAGTTTGAACAAGTGCCAGATCTCTGGATTTATTTTTTATTCAGCCTCCTTAAACTTCCAAAAAATTATCTGGTGTAAATGCCATAAGAATTATTAAAGAGCCAATTCATAAAATGTTTCGGAGATAATTATATCTGAAATTTAGACTAAGAATTATCAGGTTAAAATTGAGTACAAAATGGCAAGCCAAAGCAAAATATGACAAAATAAAAAATATGGCTCTCATCTGATAAAAGGAATAGCAAACAAACAAAAATCTCTTTAATCAGGAGGGAGGGATTTTTGGTCTGGCACTAATTTGTTGCCTAAGTCATGGACCATTGAACATTTGGATGATATATTAATAATTTGTTAAAAGATGCAAAAATATTTAGTTGGCTCTTTATATGTCACTGATCAATAAAACCAATACATGATTCCATTTTGAATGTTTTTACATTGAGAGAGAAGGGAACTAACATTTAATAAAAGTTGCACCAGACAGTGTTAATTATTCATCAAATGTCGATTCTCCTTTTTTTGTGAAAGAACCCAGGGCAGTGTGCCCAGGTGAAAGCTCGATGTTCAGCTAGATTTGCATACTGTGCAGTTAGGTATGATCACTAAGTTCAAGGCAATGAGATGTAAGTCAGAGTTACTTCTGGAAAGACTCCTTGGAAGGGAGAAATGAATTCTTCTTCCCATGGGCTCAGCAGCTGTTTTGGCCATGAGGTGACTTTGAGGATTAAAGGTAGGAGGCATCTGGAGGAGGGTCCCTGAAGACTTCTGGAGTTGTCCTGCCAGTCTTGAACTGCCTATCTCCGGACTTCTCTGTAGGAGAATAAACCCTTGTGTGGGTATATAAATAAATCCACTGGACTTGGGTCTCTTTTTTTAGCAGCCAAATTATTAATAAATCACTCACTGGTACCTGTGCTCATGTAGTGTCAGTAGCTTTTTAAATGGTATCTGTAAATTGTCTTAACTTTCCCTGGAGTAATATATTACTGAGGTAATTTGATGAGCATTTGAGGTCCTGGGTAAGGGTCTAAGAATATTTCAGGTCAATATTAATCCAAACTCTCAAGTTTTCACCACATTTGTGACCTGACTTAAAGGCTTGATGCAGGGGCTGAGCTTAGAAGGTGTCTCTGTCAAGTTTTTCTTTTTGAATCTCAATTGTTAATGTGCTTTTTTTTTTGAATATTGTCATTGCATTTCTTGTCAGTGCTAAGAGGAAGCATGGGAAGAGCTTTGGGTATGATCAAAGCTTAAAGGTAGACCACACATCCTTTGAGACCCATGAACTGGGAGCATGACAATCAAAAGAGAAATTCTAAAGAGGAAGAGGACAGTGGAGGCAATAGCATCGGAGCCCAGGTGTTAGCACCCTGCTTAAGTGCTTCAGCAAGCCCTGGAGGCTCTAGATTCTATTTTTCTAAGATAGGTGGTATTTTTTATATATGCCCTTCCTCCTCACCTCTGAGAAAGGTGTATTGCATGGCAGGCTGATTTATAAAAAGGCATGAGGAAAAAAGAGAAATGGTGGCTCAAAAGTTGATTGTAGGAGAACTTCTTTCTAAAGTCTGGGATTGTCCTAAAAGAACAATGCTACCTATTCTTCCTCCCACACCACACTCTTTCCCCTGTGATCTCCTTAGCACAGGCCCTCATCAGCTCGTGTTTATCCTGTTGCAAACTCCTCTAACTAGCCTCCCTCCTGCCGCTTTCTGGCCAAGAACTATGTGCACCTGTGCTGGAGTCCCCTTTTCCAACATAAATAGGAAGCTGTTGTTCCCCCTTCCTTACAAATTTTTGATAAATTCCATTACCTACAGGGTGGAGCCCAAATTCCTTGGCCAGTCATCTAGTCTTTAACTTTCCAGTTTCCTCTTGTATACTTTCTTCTGTACCTTCTAACATTACTCTCCCTGTAGGGCACCTTGAATTTCCCATTCCGCAGCATTCTCTTTACACCCAGCCACTTTCAGACTAACCAGTTCTGACAACATACCATCAGCACCAGGCTATTTTTGAATTTAACATACATGGCGCCCTTATAATGTGTCTGAGTCCCACATCCCAAAGACCTTACCTTTGCTATAAAGGTACCAGGTTATCTCTATTCTCTCATTCTCTCCAGTGATTTTCACATTTTCTCATGGTGTGAGTTTATTTCTCTTGATACTGCAAGATATTTGCCATGTAAGGGTGTCACCGAACAACCTTGAGGCACTGCCTTCTCTTCGTTTCTTCCCAGCGCGTTGGCAGTATTACTCTTCTGTTACTCCCTAAAGAATTGGTTTTCTCAGTTTATAGATAACATGCATTTTCTTCTTTTCTCATCCTCTCAGCTTCATTATTTATCACTCCTTGCCAAACGAAATTGCCTGAAAGAAATAATCACTCATTAACTCTCTAATCTTACTAATGAGGCACCTAAAGGCTATTCTAAATTTAGTCTGTTGGATTGAGACATGGCATCAATTTTGCGGGCATTCAAGTGTCCTATTGTTCCCCCCATGCTCTCCAGTTCCAGAGAGCGGACTCTCTCCTGGGTGTCACCACCCTCTGGGGTTGTTTTAAGTATTTGTTGAAGGAGGAGTCCAGAGCACTCGTGTTCTCTTGCTGCTTCTCCAATGCTCTTCTATGAAGATAATTTCCAGATCTGTCTCTCTGACTTCTGTATCAAGCTCCAGACTCCTGTCTCACAAGCTGTTGATCATTTTCACCAAGATACCCTGCTGGGACTTAAATTTCAATGTCTGAAAGCACGCTCTCAACATCCAATCAACAAATGGACTATCCTCTGGAGGGATGTCGATCTATGGATGATGCCACCGTCATCATTATTATCCAGGCAATTGCCCCAGCAACTTCCCTGTTCAAAAATTACACAGAGGGTGGAAATTTAGCTCATGAACTTGATATTCAAAGTATCTACAGACTGACTGTGATGTCTTTGTAACTTCACGTTCCGCTATTTCCCTCCCCCTCCGCTCCGATCCTTTGCAGCAATCAGGCATGTGTTCACTATTACAGAGAATAATTCTTCACCAAATATTTTCAAGTAATACTCCTGCAGAAATGTCCTCCTTTCTCCAATCTGAATGTTACAATGAAGTCACTGAAGGGTTGGCCCCATCCAGTCTATGGAATTGTCCTGATCCCTTGAACCGTTCCTTTATACTTTGTGTATGTGCCACTCCTTTGGTACATGTTATATATGATAACCTCTGTATCTATAGGACTTAATGTGATTTGCAAAATTTAGAGTAAAATTAATGATGAAATTAAAACTATTTATAAATAGTAGGAAGAGATATTAACAGATAAGCCGAGGTGAAATGTTTGCTATAATGAGTCACAAATGTGGCTGACTTTCCCAGCGGCTGAGCCAAACTGCAAGTCACATTGGGTTTACATCATCCTTATTTTATGCTTTAATTTTTAGAAATAAGGAAGCATATGAAAAAGCTCTAAAGACAGTAACCTTTTTTTCTAGAACAAAACCTCACAACACATTTACAGTGTGAGTCATTTTTCCTTAGGTAAATCTAGTTCACAGTGAAAAAGAAGCAAAGGTGTTTCTTGCATGAAATCTTCCAGTGTCAACCCTGTATGAAAAACATAGTGTGAAATTGAAGGGCTGCGATAGTGTGATTCTGGAACTGCATTTTCTGATGATCAAACAATACCAAGAAAGAGCTTGGGAAACCTAAAAGCATAGGTGGTTTGTTCGTCCATTTTACTATGTCTTATTAAATGTAAGGGAGCTTTTGGATTACAGCTGATTTTTCCAACAAGTGCTTATTTTACATGAAGTCTATGTTGCTGATAAAAAGGAGAACCATGTGCTTAGCGACCAGATGCACAGAAAGCAGAGTTGTCATTCTGTTGTGAAAATTTAAAAGCAGAATTGTACTCCACCCAGACAGTGCAGCCCACTTTGATGACCAGAAATGGAGTCCACTCTCTCCCCGTCCTCTAAAAAACTTAAAAACAAAAAATCTTTGTAAGAACATGAGATTGCACTTATAAAATTATTACAATAGTTTTACATATAAGTGAGTCCATGTAAAAATTTTAGAATGAAGATCAAAAATGTTAACATTTTTATTGAATTAAATGTTGTTAAAAAAATGGAATTATGGGTCAATTATTTTTTATTTTCTCCCACTTCACTCCAGGGCTCACAGGTGCATACTCTGTGTTTTCTGGTGCCTTTGAGATCACAGTCGAACGGTGTAGACCCTTGTATGTGGTACACTGAGACTGCCACACCTCTCCTGCCTCCCCTCCCTCCTAATCCACCTCTTCTGCCTCTGCCAGCCCTGAAACAGCAAGACCAACCCCTCCTCTCCCTCCTCCTCAGCCTCCTCAATGTGAAGACCATGAGGATGAAGACCTTTATGAGGATCCACTTCCACTTAATGAATAGGAAATTTTTTTCTTCCTTATGACTTTCTTAATACCATTTTCCTTTCTCTAGCTTTAAGAATATAATATATAATACATGTAACATACAAAATATTAATATGTGTTACTCAACTGTTTATCAGTAAGGCTTCTGGTCAACAGTAGGTTACTAAAAGTTACGTTTTAGGGGAGTCAAAAATTATATGAGGATTTTTGACTACATGGGGCATGGGAGAGGAGTTGGTCCTCCTGACCCCCGAATTGCTCAGTGGTCCACTGTAATTAGTAATAACAATATTTTATCTCCTAATACTATTATCTGGTGTCCTAGAATGGTTCTCTGTGCTTTCTTTGTCATCTCTACCTCTGATAATATGACCATGTTGGAAATGACATAACACGGCTGAGAAATAGTGACATAGTGTGTACTGCACATTGTTTTAAAGTTGGTGAATGGCCATTACTGAGAAACTGAGATGAAGGGATGCTAGGATGATGCTTTCTGGCGATTTGACAATTTTAAGTTAGATCTAGAACATAAAAATTGGATAGCTAATTATTTTGCAGACAGGACTTCGCATAGACCTCAGTTCTTACCCTTCTGGCCTCTCTGATACTCTGTCCTTCAGATGGGCCACTCATTCCTTTGCTTTGTGCTTTCCTTTGCCTGGAATAGTCTATGCCAGGGTACCCAGGTAGCTTGGTTTCTTTCACCTTCTAAGTGTCACATCAGCAACACTTTCTATTGCCAACTAAAATAATCTTTAATTTTGTATCCCCTATCCCATTATCCGATTTTACTTTTTGCCATATCTGAAAACATGCATTTAATGTTTCCCTCATGACTCTCTCCAACTCCTGCCTCCACTAGAATGGGCTATTTTCTGACTTGTTCAAGCTGATTTCCAGCTCTTTACAGCAGTGCCTGGCAGCTAGAAGGTTCTCAAGACATATTTGTTGACTGACTGACTGACTGCATAAACATAGGAGGCTCACCTAAGTGGAGGCTACTCTCAGATAAGAGGAAGTATTGAAAGGGGCAGACTACATAAGAGTTGCATTTTTTCTCTTATTGGAGAAAGTTCACAAACATTATGACACTGGCGTTGTAGACAAGGAGATGCAGAATAAAGATGTAGCTGGAACAGAGTCAAGAGATCCTGAAAAGGTGCTTTGTGAGCACGTGAATGAACGTGGAACAGGAGAAAGAGAATTTTACTTAGAATGCAAAATAACTTACAGAACAATAGTGAGAATCCCAAACAACTGGACCATATTGACGTCTCTTGAAAATTTTCTCTCTTTAGTCTTGCCCCAGGCCTTTCAATAAATATTTATTAAATAAATAAATTAACAAAAGAAATGTTAAGAGGCACAAAATATAGACTTGGCATTCTTCCTGAAATAGGTAAGCAAGCCTGGACTCAAACACAGTTATGGAGTTTGTCTTTACTATTTGAGTCTATTCAGAACTTCCATAGCGGTTGCCCAATTTTGGACAACTCTCCCAGACATCGTTCCAATTCTTTTTTGATCCTTCTCCTTTCAATACTTTCCTCTGTTCAACAGCTTAACACTTGGTTGAACCAATGCTGGCATCAATTTTGGGGGGGTGAGGGGAAGTAATTGGTAGCACTTCTTCCATTGCATTGTCAGAAACTGTGAATGGTCTGAGATTTTACGCTAATTACAAACTTACAAGTTAACCTGTTTCTGTTTCACAGATACTAGCAGAAGACATGAGACTCCTGGGTCAGAGGTTAAAAAAAAAAAAGAAACTTTATTACTCACAAAAGCATAAATAATAGCCAGAGCTTCATGCCCCTGAGTCACATGGGGGAGGCGTGGCACAGGTAGACCTGGAGGGGTACCTGCACATGCAGTGAGTTGCATTATAGGAGAGACACACTGAGTTTGGGAAATCTGCCACTTTCATAGTCAGTGGAAGCAAGCCTGCTCTTTGTCTTAGGGGAGACGTTGCTCCATCTTTCAAGCTTGCAAACTCAACCCTGAGAAATGGATTGGGTAAAAAGCGATCAGAGGCTTGTATTCTTGGTGTACTCAGCAAGAAAATGCAAAGATGCTTGAGGACAGTAGTGGATAGCTTTTCCCAACATGTACTGCATGAGGCGTGAAGAGAACTGAGTTTTGATAGGCACATACGGCAAAGAGGAGATGGAAAGGTTGGATAAGTAACACAGTAAAGGCTGACAAATGTATAAAATTCTCTTTTAACACCAAGTAGAAAGATATTTGAGCATTTGGAATCTTGTAATTCTAAATGGTATTTTCTATACTTAGATTCACAGTAAAAAATTTTTTTTCTTTAGCAGAATTTCAGAAAATCTAATTCCTGAATATCCTAAGTTCAGATAGTGGCATTTTCTCCAAATCTCTCAGTTTATGTCTTTGTCATTGCCCCCTTGTGTAGATCTATTAAATAGTAGAATAAACATTTTTACTTCTTTTAGTATTTGGGATGTATATTAGGATCTCAACATCGTATTCTTAACAGTACCTCACATTTGGCAAATTTACTGAAGTCTTCTGCTTTGTGAAGTAAATAGCTTCCGCCAAACTGTCTTCCACAATGGCTGCACCATTTTGCATTCCCACCAACGGTGAATGAGTGTTCATGTTGCTATACATCCTTGCTGTCATTCGGTATTGTCACTGTGTTGGGTTTTGGCCATTCCGATAGGTGTGTAGTGACATCTCATTGTTGTTTAACTTGCAATTCCCTAATGACATATGATATTGAACATCTTTTCACATGCTTACTTGCCATCTTTATCTTCTTTGGTGAGGTATCTTTTCAGGTTTTTCCCCCATTTTTTAATTGGGTTGTTTATTTTCTTATTGTTGAGTTTTAAGAGTTCTTTGTATATTTCGGATAACAGTTCTTTATCAGACATTAGGCTTTTTATAGAAAACTATTTCCTTTATTATTGATCTTTTCTTCTGGGTTGTGTATCCCATCGATTGATTATGATTAAGCAGCCACAAACCTCAACTTTGTCTGCTGTGATAAAAAGGAGAGGTAAAGCTGAATTTGCCCAATTTTAAAATGTTTTGCAGAAGAGGGTGTGGGTGTGGTAAAAAGGAGGGTGAAACAGGGAAAATGAAATGAGTTAGCCTTTTAAAAAAAATCCTGTTAAAATTTCCTCTCTAATGAAGCAAGTGACACAGCCTTTCTTTTGTGTAACATTGGAAAACTGTAGTTTTCTGTCCTGATTTAGGTTGGGATCTTTTCAATTCTCACGTAGGTATTCTCAAGACACTTTAACAAGGGAATTTTTACGAAGCAGTTTTTTGATCAACTTGCAAGATTAGTTTTGCCAGAGTTTAACTAGGTCATGCTTTCTTTTCTATCTCAGCAGAAACATACTTTATCAAAAACAGAAACAGAGCAAATGTGGAATGTGCTTTTTAAAAAGGTGAGTTTGGGATGTTAACAAATTAGCTTTATTATTTTAAATAGTTTCAAGTTTAAACACCAAAATGCTTGAGTACTTGGGCTTTCATTTGGATGGCTAGCCCCATATGGTTTATCTTTCTCCTGAACACCTGAGCATGTGGGGTCTGTACTATAAATTTGACAGTTACAATTTAATGATTTATTTTGGTAACACATTGTCTTGTGCCACCATTTAACTTTCTAAGTTTTTCTGTTTAATCTCCACAACTGAAAGAAAAACGCTTGTGCAGTAAGGCTCTCCAGAGGAGCAGAGCCAATAGGATATATAGATATTTGCATATGTATAGGAAGATTTATTTTAAGAAATTGGCTCACAGGATTGTGGGGGCTGGCAAGTCCAAAATCTGTAAGGCAGTCTGGGTGGCTGGAAATTCAGTTAAGAGTTTATGTTGCAGTTTTGAGTCTGAAATCTGCAAGGCAGACCAACAGACTGGAAACTCAGGAAGAATTTCTATGCTGCAATCTTGAGGCAGAATTCCTTCTTCTTTTGGAAGAAGTCTTTTTTTCTAAGGCCTTCAACTAATTAGATAAGGCTTGCCCACATTACGGAGGTTAATCTGCTTTATGTAAAGTCAGTTGATTATCAATATTGATGACATCTAAAAAATACCTTTACTGCAACATCTAGACTAATGTTTGATGAAACAATGGGTGACAGCCTAGCCAAGCTGACACATAAAATTTACCATCCCATCTTCAAAACAGGAATTACAGTTTCTCCTCCTTTGTGCTCACCACAGTATTTATGGTCTATTGAGTACCTTCTGAGTATAGTAGCCCCCCTTATCTGCAGGGGATATGTTCCAAGACCCCCAGTCGATGTCTGAAACTGCAGATAGTACCAAACCCTATATATTCTATGTTTTTTTCCAATACATAACACTTATAATAAAGTTTATAAATTAGGCACATTAAGAGATTAACAGCAATGATTAATAATAAAATGGAACAATTATGACAATAAACTAAGGTATGTGAATGTGGTCTCTCTCTCTCTCTCAAAATATCTTCATATTTTAGGTTGCTGTTGACTGAAACTGCAGAAAGCAAAATCACAGACAAGGGGGACTACTGTAAATTCATACTGGTTGAATAAATATTGGAGGTAAATTTTATAGTTTAGTTTGTCTTCTGAAAATTACATATATTACTTCTTATGTGAATATGCCAATGGTATCCAGATACAAATTTAAAATATTAAATGTACAGATAGACAATACCAGTAGTAATTCTTAAAAATTTAACCTCAAGTTAAATTTGGAAAGAAATAGCATTTTAGGAGATGGGAACAGCATGAGCAATTGAGGGTGGTGAAAAGTGTGGTTGGCTGGTTTTCAGGACCGTGAGGAAACTGACCGTGCTAGAGGGAAGTACGTGTGGGGGTATCCAAGTAAAGCAAACGGTAGTGACGTTGCGGAAGCCAGTGGAACTCAAGTTGAGAGATGTTCACCTAAATGAAGGGTGGCCACTGAAGCATTTTGAGCAGGCTGAGTAATATTTTTTTTTAAAAATCTGCGTCTTTAATAGTATTTGCACCAGAGACAATGAGGCAGAGACTGTCACATCCTCTGAGAAGCAGATGTCGAGACAGGGTTAGACGGGTAACAGGTTCGTCGAGGAGACTTTCTGTGAAAGACGAGGGGGGATGGAACAGTCAGAGCCTTGGGACCTGCAGTGTCTGACAGAGCAGCCCACAGCCCATGGGACGACAGCATGGAGCATTTGCTGCGTGGCTAGGTTGCACTGAAAGGTATTAAACACACTCTGGATTTCTAAAGCTTAGTACCAAAAAACAAAAACAAAGAAAACTCCCACACATATAAGAATGTAAAATACCTCCTTAATGACTTTTGAAATACAGATTATAGATTGAAATAATATTTAAAAATAAATAAACTATATTGTTAAATATATGTCTATAATTAAAATTTATTTCACTTGTTTCTTTCCACTTATTAAACGTGGCTACTTTGAGAATTTACAATTACATATATGGCTCACAGTATATTTTGATGAGGCAGTTCTGAGACACTCACAAAAAGAGAGGGGGAAGGAGGTTTAGATAGGAAGAGTTGACAGCACAACTCTAAGAAATTTGGGCCACGCTGACGGGGAGTCTCAGAGCAAAGGTTGGCCTTTGGAAGAGTCCCACATTGTGCAGGAATGTGTTGGCATCAGGACCCCAACATGCTGAGTCACTGGCTGGGACCATCCAGGAAAAGCATGGTGTTGTGGCAGCGGTGGGTGCCAAGGCAACAGCTGGAGGTTGGAGGCTGTCAATTAACTGTGCCCCCCACAGCGGATTCTTTGGAAGGAGATCTGAGTATCGGATCTTCAGGGCTACGTCAAAAACCAGTGCAGATGGTTCCCAGCTTACAATGGTTTGACATACAATTTTTCTACCTTACAATGGTGTGAAAGCAATACTCATTGTGTATACTCCTCAACTTATGATGGGGTTATGTGTGGGTAAGTTCATCATACATTGAAAATATCCTAAGTTGAAAACAGACTTTGGACATAATGATTTTTTCAACTTATCATGAGTTTACTGGAATATAACCCCATCCTAAGTCAAGGAGCATCTATACTCGTTATGGTAATTTATATAGGTAAACATTAGCTGGTTGACTTGCCAATGCTGTTTGGCCTGATGCCATCAGTCACGTTTCCCAACTTCTGGGTCCTGTCTTGTCTGACCCAGCCCTATTTGTGTGGAGAACACCAACACTGAGCACTAAATGAGACCCATTCTCAGACGCTGTAACTTCTCTCTAAGCATGTTAACTTTCTAAGGCTCTGTGACTAGCAGGATGGCAAACTGACCCCGGGCTAAGTTGATGTATTTGTTTTCGAATGCCCCTCCTGTGGCACTACAACTCGCTGTTCTTCTGGCACCATTACCCATCGAAATCTAGATTGCTGACCCTTGAACGTCTTATTTGATCCAAGCTCTCTAAAAAGAACCAGTGAGCTGAGAACATTGTAGAACTTTAACTATTTCCGCTCTAAGTTCTCCATCTCAGAGACTATTCCCATAAAATGTATGCAGCCTTTAAAAATGATGAGCCAATCTTGTACAGTCATGCAGTGTGTAACGACATTTCTGTCATGATGGATGGCGTATATGGCCGTGGTCCCATGGATTATAATGAAAAATTCCTATTCCTATTGTTATAGTCTCCATAACATTGTAGTGCCAATGCATTACTCAGTGTGTGTGGTGGTGCTGGTGTAAACAAACCTACCAGTCATAAAAAAGTACAGCACATGCAATTATGTACAGTACATAAACTTGATAATGATAATAAATGACTGTGTTACTAATTTATATATTTATTATACTACACTTATTGTCATCATTTTAGAGTATACTCCTTCTATTTATAAAAAAAGTTAACTGTAAAACAGCCTCTGGCATGTCCTTCAGAAGGTTTTCCAGAAGAAGGCATCGTTATCATAGGAGTCACCAGCTCTGTGCGTGTTATTGCCCCTGAACACTTTGTAGTCGGTGGGACAAGATGTAGAGGTGGAAGACAGTGATATTGATGATCCTGACCCTGGTAGGTCTAAGCTAATGTGTATGTTTGTATCTTAGTTTTTTTAAAAAAAAATTTAATAACTTTTTAAAAAATAAAAGTAAAAAAATTAAAATAGGAAAAAAATACAGAATAAGAATATAAAGAAAAAAGTGTGTTTGCACAGTTGTACGATGTGTTTGTGTTCTAAGCTATTACAAATGAGTCAAAAAGTTAAAAAAAATTGAAAGCTTTAGAAAGTAAAAAAGTTACAGTAAGCTAAGATAAATTTATCATTGAAGAAATTTCTTTTTTTTATAAATTTAGTGTAGCCTAGGAGTACAGTGCTTATAAAGTCTATGGTAGTGCACATAGTGTCCTTGGCCTTCACATTCACTCACCAGCCACTCACTGACTCACTCAGAGCAGCTTTCGGTCCTCTAAGCTCCATTCATGCTAAGTGCCTTAAACAGATGTACATTTTCTATCTTTTACAACATATTTTTACTGTACCTATTCCATGTTTAGATGTGTTTAGGTACACAAATACTTACCATTGTGTTACAGTTGCCTACAGTAACCTGCAGAACAGTCGTGTGACCTAGGAGCAATAGGCTATACCGTATAGCCCAGGTGTGCTGCAGGCTACACCATCTAGGCTTGTACACTCTGTGATGTTCACACAAGGAGGACATCACCTAACAATGCATTTCTCAGGATGTATCCCCATTGTTAAGTGATACATGACTGTACTTGTAGTTAAGGTCTAATGAGAAATGGTTCCATCCTCAGAGATTGTAATCAAGCTCATGTGCAAATGCAGGGGAGGCGGCTTTCTCTGGGCCTTTTTGTAAAGGAGCTGAGTGATTGCGAAGAGGAGAGGAGAGATTTAGATGCCGTGGTTTTTGGTGAAGTGATTGGTGCTGTTAGGAAGGTGATACAAAGGTTTT
>CAUYSK010122140.1:0-26171 GCA_963575035.1 Avahi laniger
AATGTGCACCACCCAAATGATGGACATATTTGAAACTCGGACTTAGGGAGGGAGGTGGGGGCAAGGGCAACATATGTAACAGAAACATCTGTACCCCCATAATATGCTGAAATAAATTTAAAAAATTAAAAAAAAAAATGTTTACAATATGGATCTTTCTCAAAGAACTAAAAGTAGACTTACCATTCAATCCTGCAATCCCACTACTGGGTATCTATCCAAAGAAAAAGAAATCATTACATTAAAAAGACACCTGCAATTGTTCGTTTATTAGTAGCACAATTTACAATTGAAAAGATATGGAATCTGAAAAATCTGCTTGTGGGGATGGGACTGTCTGAGACCTGCAGTCTGGAGCAGGCCTCCTCCTTTCCACCCTCCCCTATTCCACGGTTTCTCCCGGGCCTCTGCCAGCAGGCAGGACCTCAAGCCAGTGGATCTCCTCTGGCTGTGTGCAATTCACAGTTGCAAAGATGTGGAAACAACCCAAGTGCCCATCAATACATGAGTGGATTAATAAAATGTGGTATATGTATACCATGGGGTTCTACTCAGCCGCAAGAAACAATGATGATATAGCACCTCTTGTATTATCCTGGATAGAGATGGAACCCATTCTCTTAAGTGAAGTATATCAAGAATGGAAAAACAAGCACCACATGTACTCACCATCAAATTGGTATTGACTGACTAACACTTAAGTGCACATATAGTAATAACATTCATCGGGTGTTGAGCAGGTGAGAGGGGTGAGGAGGGGATGGGTACATACACATCTAATGGGTGCAGTGTGCACCATCTGGGGGATAACACGTTTGAAGCTCTGACTTGGGTGGGGCAAGGGCAATATATATAACTTAAACATTTGTACCTCTGTAATATGCTGAAATAAAAAAATTAAAAAAAAGAAAAGATATGGAATCAACCTAAGTTCCCATCAACTGATGAGTGGATAAAGAAAATGTGGTATATGTATGTATACCATGGAGTAGTACTCATCAATAAGAAAAAATGAAATAATGTTTTGTACAGGAACTTGGAAGGAATTGGAGGCCATTATCCTAAGTGAAGTAGCTCAGGAACAGAAAAATAAATGCCACATGTTCTCATTTATAAATAGAAGCTAAACTACAGCTTCACATGGACACACAGAGTGGTATAATGGATGTTGGAGACTCAAAAGGGGAAAGTTGGTAACAAAATAGGCATAGATGGAACATACCTAAAAATCATTAAAGCCATAGACAACAAACCCACAGCCAATATCATTCTGAATAGGGAAAAATAGAAAACATTCATGCTTGGAACTAGAACCAGACAAGGTTGCCCACTGTAACCTCTTCTATTTAACATAGTGCTAGAAGTCCTAGCCAGAGAAATCAGACAAGAGAAGGAACTCAGGGGCATCCAAATGAGGGTAGAAGAGGTCAAACTATCACTCATTGCTGATGATATGATCTTGTATCTAGAAAACCCCAAAGATTCAACCAAGAGACTTTGGAACTGATAAATCAGCAAAGTCCCAGGCTACAAAATCAAAGTACACAAATCAGTCAGTTTCATATACACCAATAATAATCAAGCTGAGAATCAAATCAAAGATGCAATACCTTTCATGATAGCAACAAAGACAATAAAATTCCTAGGAATATATTTAACTAAGGAGGTCAAAGACCTCTATAAGGAAAACTATGAAACACTGAGGAAAGAAATTGCAGAGGATGTATATACATGGAAAATCATATGCTCGTGGATTGGCAGAATCAACATTGTTAAAATGTCTATACTACCCAAAGTGATCTACAGATACAATGTAATCCCCACTAAAATACCAAAGTTATTTTTCACAGATCTAGAAAAAATAGTTCTACACTTTGTATGGAACCAGAGAAGACTCTGAATAGCTAATGCAACTTTACAGAATAAGAACAAATCTGGAGGCATCACTTTACCAGACTTCAAGCTACTACAAGACTATAGTAACAAAACCAGCTTGGTACTAACACAAAAACAGAGACATAATCTATGGATCAAAACAGAGAGCACAGACATGAATCCATCCTAATATTGCCATCTGATCTTTGACAAAGCAGACAAAAACATACACTGAGGTAAAGAATCCCTATTAAAGAAATGGTGCCTGGAAAATTGGATAGCCACCTGCAGAAGACTGAAACAGGATCTGCACCTCTCACCACTCACAACAGTTAATTCATGATGGATAATGGACTTAAACCTAAGGCATGAAACTATAAGAATTATAGAAGAAAATGTTGGGAAAACTCTTACAGATATTGACCTAGGCAAAGAATTTATGAAGAAGACTCCAAAAGCAATCACAGCAAGAAAAAAATAAATAAATGGGACCTGATCAAATTAAGAAGATTCTGCACAGCCAAGGACACAATCAATAGAGCAAGCAGACAACCTACAGAATGGGAGAAAATATTTTCATGCTATACATCTGATAAAGGGCTGATAACCAGAATCTACAAAGAACTGAAGCAAATCAGTAAGAAAAAAATCAAACAACCTGATTACAAAATGGGCAAAGGACATGAACAGGAACTTTTCAAAAGAAAATAGACTAATGGCCAACGAACACATGAAAACATGCTCAACATCTCTAATCATCAAGGAAATGCAAATCAAAACCACAATGGGATATCACTTACCTCCAGTGAGAATGACTATTACCAAAAACTCCCAAAACAACTGATGCTGCTGAGGATGCTGAGAGAAAGGAACACTTATACGCTGCTGGCGGGACTGCAAACTGGTACACCCTTTATGGAAAGCACTACGGGGATACCTCAAAGAACTAAAAGTAGACCTACCATCTGATCCCACAATCCCACTACTAGATATTTACCCAAAGGACAAAAAGCCATTGTATCAAAAAGACACTTGCACTCAAATGTTTATAGCAGCACAATTCACAATGGCAAAGATGTGGAAACAATCCAAGTGCCCATCAAGACATGAGTGGATTAATAAAATGTGGTATATGTATACCATGGAGCACTACTTAGCCATAAAAAGAAGTGATCCGGTATCTTTTGTAACACCTGGATGGAACTAGGGACCATTCTTCTAAGTGAAGTATCACAAGCATGGAAAAATACCACACGCACTCAATACTAAATTGGAACTAATCAGTCAACACTTCTGTGCATACATGGAAGTAAAACTCAAGGGAAATCAAGTAGGTGGGGAGGGCGAGGAGGGGATGGGTAAATCCATACCTAATGTGTACAATGCACACTAACTGGGTGAAGGGCACACTTATAACTTTGACTCAAACCGTACAAAAGCAAATTATGTAACTAAAACCTGTGTATCCCCGTAAAATTCTGAAATAATAAAAAAGGGGGAAGGCTGGGCGGAGGTGAGGGGTGAAAAATTACCTATGGTGTACAATGTACAGTACTCAGGTGATGGGTACACTAAAAACCCTAACTTCACCATTATACAATATATGCATGTAACAGAATTCAACTTGTACTTCCTAATTCTATTACAATTTTAAAAAAGGAAAAAAATCTTTATTATAAATTGAAAATTTATAATTGTATATATTTATGAGGTACAATATATGATTTAGAAATACAATGTGAAATAATGAAGCTAATTAGTGTATCCACCTCAAATATTTACCATTTTCTATGGTGATGACATTTGAAATTTACTCTCTTAGCAATTTGAAATGTACAATGCTATGCATAGTGAATATTAACTATATTAACTATACTATGTCAAGAAAATTCACCATGCTGTGCAATAGATCTCAAAAACAACCCTGTTGCTTTTATCTGAGATTTTTGTAGCCTTTGACCATCATCTTCCCATTTCCCCCAACCATGACCCTTCGTAACCGCCATTCTACTCTCTGCTTCTATGAGTGCAATTGTTTTAGATTCCACATATAAGTGAGATCATACACTGTCTTTCTGTGCCTGGCTTATTTCACTTAGCATAATTTTCTCTAATTCTATTTATGTTGTTGCTGCATATGACAGGAATTTCTTCTTTTTAAAGACTAAATAGTATTCCATTGTGTATGTATACTACATCTTCTTCATTCATATGTTGATGAATACCTAAGATGCTTCCATAACTTGGCTATTGTAAATAGCCAGTGAACATGAGAGTGCAAACATCTTTGACAAACTGATTTCAAATCTTTTCGGTAAATACCCCAAAGTTGGACTACTGAATCATATGGTAATTCTATTTTTATTTTTCTGAGGAACCTTTGAACAGTTTTCCATAATGATTGTACTAATTTACATTTCTACCAACAGTGTACAAGTGTTCTCTTTACATCCTCACCAACACTTATTATATTTTTTTCTCATTTTGATAATAGCCGTCCTAACACGTGATATCTCATTATGGTTTTGATTTGCATTTTCCCAATAATTATTAATGCTGAGTCTTTTTGCATATATTTGTTGGTTATTTGTATGTCTTCTTTGGAAAAATGTATATCTGGATCCTTTGCCCATTTTTAATTATTTGTTCTCTTGCTATTTAGTTTGTGTTCTTTTTATATTTTAGGAATTAAGCTCATCAGATATATGGTTTGCAAATATTTTCTCCCTTCCTGTTGGTTGTCTCTTTACTCTGCGGATTGTTTACTATGCTGTGCAGAAACTTTATAGTTTGATATAGTCCCATTTGTCTATTTTTGCTTTTGTTACCTGTGCTTTTGGGATTATATCCAAATAATCCTTGCCCAGACCAGTGTCACAGAGCTTTTCCTCCTGTGTTTTCTTCTGGTAGTTTCATGCTTTTGGTCCTCATGTTTAAGTCTTTAATCCATTTTGAGCTGACTTTTATGTACGGTGTGAGATAAGGGTCTAAAATTTCATCCTTTTGCATGTGGATACCCAGTTTTTCCAACACCATTTATTGAAGTGGATGTTTTTCCCTATTGTGTGTTCTTGGCACCTTTGTTGAAAATGAGTTGACTGTACATGTGTGGATTCATTTCTGGGTTCTCTGTTCTGTACTATTGATTTACGTGTCTATTTTTGACAATACTATGCTGTTTTGGTTACTATAGTTGCAATATATTTTGAAGTAAGGTAGTGCGATGTCTCCAGCTTTGTTCTTTTTGTTCCAGATTGCTTTGGCTTTTGAGGGTCCTTTATGTCCACACAAAATTTAGGATTGTTTTTTCTCTATTTCTGTAAAAAAAAAAAGTCATTGGAATTTTGATAGGTATTCCATCAAATCTGTAGATAGATTTGGGTAGTATAGACATTTTAGCGGTATTCTTCCAACCTATGAACATGATATATCTTTATTTTTGTGTTCATGTATGTCTTACACATTCTGTAATTAATTTCCTTCATCAATGTTTTATAGTTTTCAGTGCACAAATCTTTCACCTCTTTGGTTAAATTTATTCCTAAGTATTTTTTGTAACTATCATAAATGGGATTGTTTTTTGTTTTTTCCCAGACCCTTCAGGGTTGGCATATATAAATGATACTGATATTGGTAGGTATATTTTGTATCCTGCAACTTTACTGAATTTGTTGATTAGTTCTAAAAGTTTTTTGGTGGAATATTTAGGTTTTCCCAAATATAAAATCATATTTTCTACAAAGAAGGCTAATTTGACTTCTTCCTTTTCAATTTGGATGCCTTTTATTTCTTTCTCTTGTCTAGTTACTCTGGCTAGGTCTTCCTGTACTATGTTGAATAAAAGTGGGAGAGTGACATTCTTGTCCTATTCCTGATCTTAGGGGAAAACATTTCCCTTCATTGAATATGGATTGTCACATATGTGGGTCTGTCATATATGTCTTTTATTATGTTGACGTATATTCCTTCTATATCTAATTTGTTGGCATTGTTTATAATGAAAGGAGGTTGAATTTTGTCAAATGCTTTTTCTGCATATATTTGTTTATTTCAGAATATTATTGAGGTACAAACATTTTGGTTACATATAATGCCTTTGCTTCACCCAAGCCAGGGCTACAAGCATGCCCTTCTGCCATACAGTGCTCTCTGCATCCATTAGTTTCAAATTTATCCACCCCCACCACCCCCTTAACGCCTGACCGGCACCCAATGAATATTACCTCCATGTGAGCACCTTAGTGTTGATCAGTTAGTACCAACTTGATGGCGAGTACATGTGGTGCTTTTTTCAATTCTTGTGATACCTCATTTTGAAGGATGGGCTCAAGCTCTAACCAGGATAATATAAGAGGTGCTAGTTCGCCATTGTTTTTTGCAATTGAGTACTATTCCATGGTATACATATACCACATTTTGTTAATCCACTCACGTATTGATGGGCACTTGGGTTGTTTCCACATCTTTGCAATTGTGAATTGTGCTGCCATAAACATTCGAGTGCGGATGTCTTTATTATAGAATGTCTTTTTTTCCTTTGGATAGATGCCTAGTAGTGGGATTCCTGGATCAAATGGTATTTCTATTTTTAGCTCTTTGAGGTATCTCCAAATTACTTTCCACAAAGGTTGTACTAGTTTGCAGTCCCACCAGCAGTGCATGAGTGTTCCTATCTCTCCACATCCATGCCAGCATTCGTCGTTTTGGGAGTTTTTGATAAAGACCATTCTCATAGGAGTTAGGTGATATCTCATTGTGGTTTTGATTTGCATTTCCCTAATGATTAGAGATGTTGAGCATTTTTTATATGTTTGCTAGCCATTATTCTGTCTTCTTTTCAAAAGTTTCAGTTCATGATCTTTGCCCACTTTTTGATGTATTTGATTTTTTCTTGTTAATTTTCTTAAGTTCTATATCGATTCTTGTTATCAGCCCTTTATTGGATGTGTAGCATGCAAATATTTTCTCCCATTCTGTAGTTTGTCTATTTTCTCTAATGATCATTTCCTCAGCTGTGTTTTCCTGCATATATTGATATGATGATATGGTTCTTGCCCTTCATTCTGTTAATATATCACATTTATAGATTCACATGTGCTGAACCATCCTTGCATCCCTGGAATAAATCCCATTTGATCAGGGTAAAGGATCTTTTTATTTTTTTTCAATTGCAATGACTTTATTTTAGAGGCTTTTCAGGCCCCAAAGAGTCTCTTTGGCTGTGACCCAGTCAACCATCTTCACTGTGGAGTCCTAATCACTGATTCTGTTTTATAGATCACAAAGATTCCTTCACATGATCTCTTCTCCATTCCTTCATATTAGATTACATGTTTTGAAAGTAGATTCACCTTTCTCTAATACTTTGAGGTGGCATATTCTGGTTCCTACATTGTTTTCAAACAAGGTTGTTTCTTCTTCTCTGTTGTCACTAATGCTTTCATTATTCTCTTATTCCTCTTAGCATAGTCAGGGCATAACATATTATCTTCCAGGTCCGGGGATGGGAAATGGCAGGCTGGTAACAGGAAGAGAGAAATCATCTTCCTGGGAGTGGCAGGCACCCAGGCCTGACCCGCACGAAACTGCAGGCGAACCCAACCCTTTGTGTCTGCTGGGAGAGCTTCACCAAGGACCACACACCACCTGATGCCAAAGGCTTGTGTCAAAAAGGCCTCAGCAGAAGCGGGAATAGAACATGAATTTGCAGCCTTAGGCTGAACAGCTTTTGCAGCAACCCTTCCCCATGATGCCAACGAAGATTGCCGAGATGACGATATCACTTCAACAATATTAGTCTCTTCTGCTTTCTCATTCATCTGGCAACTTTCCTGAAGCTTTGTTCTCTTGGTCCTTGCTTTCTTGGTCCCTGTCTTGTGTGTCCTTGAATATGGCAGTATTCTGGCCTCCTTTGATGTTTTAGGAATATCATATTTCCGCTCAGGATAAGCATGCTGTTGAAGCCTCTGAAAAACTTCTATTTTCTTGCCATCAGTACTCAAATTGAGTTGTTGGCACCAGTTCTGCAAAGTGTCTCAACACACATTATTAATGGGAGGCAAAATGGTTGGCAAAGGAAGAATTGGTGCTTTACGTCTAGCTTTTCGGGGAGCTTTGAGTTGTTCATTTGTTAGAGGTAGATGAACTTCACAGTGTTTCCCAGGATTGTTCGGTTTGACATCAGAAGTTGAAGAAACAGTTGATTCCAATTGTTGTTCTACATTTGATTCATCAAATGGGACCAATGTCAAAATCACACTTTCTTCATCATCTATTTTCTCCTCAGAGAAATTCTTTTTGCTGCTTTCATAATTTGAGTCTGTCATTCTCAGCAACACCTAGGGGAAGGCAAAGTCAGCAATGTTGAGGACATGTACAGTTTACTTATTTTTTCTATTTTCTTTCTCTCTCTCTCTCTTTTTTTTTTAGAAGACCCTGCGGTGCGCCGGCTGGCCCGTGAGACAGAGCACCCAGGGCAATTTACTTCTTTTAATCTCTAAAGGATCTTTTTAAAGTACTGTTGAATTCAGTTTGCCAGCATTTTGTTGAGGATATTTATGTCTGTGTGTATTAGGGATATTGGCCTGTAGTTTTCTTTTGTGTAGTGTCCTTGTCTGGCTGTGGTTTCAGGGAAATTCTAATCTTGTAAAATGTGCTTAGAAGTATTCCTTTCTCTTCAACTAGGGCTGTGGGAGCTGGCCTGGTGCTGGGGTCATGAGGGTCTTCTGGGTGCTGGGAGCAGTCTGAAGTCCAGGGATTTGGGACTGGCCTGGTCCTGGATGTGCCTGGAAACTGAGTCTGTGAGGGCTAGCCTGGTTCTGGTGTAAGCCCAAAGCCTGGTGTTGCTGGGGCCAGCTTAGGCACTGAGAGTGGTCCAGAGCCTAAGGCCACTGAGGTCAGCCTGGCAGTGGGACAACCCAAAACCAAGTCTACTTCACAGGCCTGGAGCTTAGGGTTGTCATGTCCAGCCTGGTGGTGGGCAAGCCTGGAGGCTCAGTCCACGGGTACTGGACTGGGGTCTAGGGCCACGGCGGTCTACCTGGTGCTGCGTTTTATTTTGGCATGCTCAGTGTTGGAGTCCAAAGCAAGGTCCAATGCTCACTTTCCTCTCTTTCTCCCAAGTGAAGGGTACCTCTCTGCACACTGTGCTGCCTAGGGTTGGAGGAGGGGTGACACAGGTAATGTAAAACTGTCCTTCCTACCTACTTCAATGTGTCTCTTCTTATTTTTATGCTGCACCCAGGTGCTGTGATCACTCCTGTGATTTCCTTAGCTCTTGTGAAAGTATTTTCAAGCTTGAATAGTTGTTCAAATTAATATTTCTGTTGGGAGGACAACTGCTGGAGAGTCCTATTCCACCATCTTGCTCTACCCCTCTCTCAACTCTCTGTACTTGTTCAATTTTTCTCTAAACCTAAAACTGCTCTAAAAAATAAAGTCTATTAAAAAAGGCTCTTTGCATAAGGCAAGCTCAGAGGCAGGTCAAATAAAGATGAGCCATGTGAGTGGATATTTCCAAGGAACTGCCAGATGAGTCAAATAGTGACAGTTTTCTGGGAATAGGGCTTTTGGGGGATCTCCAACCCAGTCTATCTCCTCCATTGGCTGCTAGGGTACTAATTTTTACAACTACTAGAGTTGTCAGGATGTTGATTGTCAAGACCACTGTAGAGCTGGGGAGAGGAGAATTGGAATGGGACAAGTTAAAATGCCACAAGTCTTGCTGTTCTTACAGAGTTTCAGCCATTTTTTAAACTTCAATAGATTGAGGAAGTACAGGGTTTTTGTTACATGGATGAATTGTATAATGCTGAAATCAGGGCTTTCAGTGTACCTGTCACAGAAATAGTGTTCATTGTACCCCAAAGGTAGATTTTTTATACCTCATCCCCTTTCCACCCTCTGCCTTCTTAGTTTTTAACATCCATTATACCACGATATGGCCATATATACCCTTCATTTAGCCCCCACTTATAAGTGAGAACATATGGTATTTGTTTTTCCATTCCTGAGATACCTCACTTAGGAAAATAGTCTCCAGTTCCATCCAAGTTGCTGCAAAAGACATTATTTCATTCCTTTTTATGACTGGGTAGTACTCCATGGTATGTATATATCACATTTTCTTTATCCACTCATCAGTTGATGGGCACTTAGGTTGATTCCATATCTGTTCAATTGTGAGTTGTGCTGTGATAAACATTCGAGTGTAGGTGTCTTTTTTATAAAAGGACTTGTTTTCCTTTGAGTAGATACCTAGTAGTGGGATTGGTGGATCAAATGTTAGGTCTACTTTTAGTTCTTTGAGTAATCTCCATACTGTTTTCCATAGAGGTTGTACTAGATTACATTCCCACCAACAGTGTATAAGTATTCTCTTTTCACTACATCTGCACTAACATTTATTGTTTTTGACTTTTTAAGAATGGCCATTCAGACAGGGGTAAGTGATATCTCATTGTGGTTTTAATTTGCATTTTCATGATGATTAGAGATGTTAAGCATTTTTTTCATATGTTTTTTGGCCATTTTTCTGTTTTCTTTTAGAAAAAAATCTGTCCCTGTCTTTTGCCTATATTTCGAAGGGGTTATTTTTGTTGTTGTTGTTGCTGATTTGAGTTCTTTGTAGATTCTGGATATTAGTCCCTTGTCAGATGTATAGTTAGTGAATACTTTCTCCCATTCTGTAGGTTGTCTATTAATTCTGTTGATTATTTCCTTTGCTGTACATAAATTTCTTAGGTTTTAAAATTTTTTTTAAAAAAATTTTAATTTCAAAATATTAAGGGGGTACAAATGTTTTTGTTACATGGATAGCTTTTATAATGCTTTAGTCAGGGCTATAAGTGTGCCCATAACCTGAATAGTGTTCATTGTACCAGTTAGGTAGGTTTTTATTCCTCCCCTTCTCTGCCCTCCCCGCTTCTTAATTTTCAGTGATTTTTAGTTCTTTCTGTGCCCATGTGTACTAATTAGTTCCAAATTATTAGAGAGTACATGTGGTGTTCATTTTTCCATTCTTGAGATACCTTACTTAGGATAATTGTCTCCAGTTCCTTCCAAATTGCTGCAAAAGACATTAATTCATTTCTTTTTATGGCTGAGTAGTATTCCATGGTATATATATACCACATTTTGTTAATCCACTCATGAATTGATGGGCACTTGGATTGATTCCCCATCTTTGCAATTGTGAATTTTGTAATAAACATTTTAGTGTAGGTGTTTTTTTGATAAAATGACTTCTTTTCCTTTGGGTAGATACCCAGTACTGGGATTATTGGGTTGAATGGTAGTTCTACTTTTAGTTCTTTGAGGCATCTCCATACTAATTTCCATAGAGGTTGTACTAGTTTGCAGTCCCACCAGCAGTGTATGAGTGTTCCTGTCTCTCCACATCCACACCAACATTTGTTGTTTTGGGCCTTTTTGATAAAAGCCATTCTCACTGGAGTTAAGTGATATCTCATTGTGGTTTTGATTTGTATGTCCCTAATGATTAGAGATGTTGAGCATTTTTTCATATATTTTTTGGCCATCAGCCTATCTTGTTTTGAAAAGTTTCTGTTCATGTCCTTTACCACTTTTTAAGGGGCCAACTCCATTCTTATCACCAGCCTTGAAAGTTGATGTAATTGTTTCTTGGAAATGTCCTCTGGTGGGTCCAATGTATGCTACTGCTCCAAACCCCCCAGAAGAGTGTACCAACTGTCTTTCTAATCTTCCAGTTGGGGTAGAGGGGGAGGGTTATAGATGATTGGAACAGGATCTCCTAAAGGATATTTACCAGTACTTCTTACTTTAGAAAAAGCCAGTATGTGAAAAAACCTAACTGTATACATTGAATGATTAGGAGGTGATTACTGGTACAACAAAAGGGGCTCTTGACACAACAAAATGGGTCACTGCTAGTTGCTCTGAGCAGCAGGAACTCTTAAAGCTCAAGTGTGAGTTAACTTTTCAAACTATAATGTACCATGCTGGTAAAATGCATGAAATTTACGAAGAATAGATTTTTATCCCATTTTGGAAACAGCTGTTGTATGAAGTACACATGTATAATGGAAAGACATCCCATGTTTACAGATCAGAAGACTTAATAATGTTAAGATGGCAATACTACTCAAACTTGTCTACAGATTCAATGCAGTCCCTATCAAAGAAACCCAGTTGGTATTTTTACAAAAATGAAAAAGCTCATCCTAAAATTTATATGGAAATCAATATGACCTAGAATACTCACAACAACCTTAGTAAAGAAGAAAACATTTGGAATAATCACACTTTCTAATTTCAAAACTTACCACAAAGATACAGTTATTAAGACAGTTTTGTCCTGGTATAAGAATAGACATATATATCAGTAGGAACAAAAAAAAAATTGAGTCTCCAGAAACAAACCCCTATATTTATGGTCAGTTTTCAACAAAGGTGCCAAGACAATTCAATGGGGAAAGATTATTCTTTTCAACAAATGTGCTGGGACAACTGTATACCCACATGCAAAAGAATGAAGTTGGATTTCTACCTCATACCATATGTAAAAATTAAGTAAAGTGCATTAAAGACTTAAATGTAGCAGCTAAAACTATAAAAACCTTAGAAAATAATGAGTGTAAATTTTCACGACCTTGGATTATTCAATGTTTTCTCAGATGACACCAGAAACACAAGCAGCAAAAGATAACAATAGATTAATTGGATTTCTTCCAAATTAAAAACCTTGGTGTTTCAAAGACCGCCATCAAGAAAGTTAAAAGACAACCCAGAGAATCATAGAAAATATTTGAAAATCATACATCTGATAAGGGACTAATAACACAAATATATAAAGAACTTTTATAACACAACAAGAAATACCACAGTTAAAAACTGGGCAAATGATTGCTATGAAGAAATAAAAAGAAATAATGTAAAAAAAAAAAAACTGAGCAAATGACTTGAAGTGGACATTTATCCAAAGAAGATGTGCCAGTTGCCAATAAACACATGAAAAGATGTTCAACATCATTAGTCATTATGGAAATACACATCAAAACCACAATGAGATACCACCTCACCTCCACTAGTATGGCTAGAGTATAAAAGAGACAATGAGTCTTGGTGAGGATGTGGAGAAATTGGAACCCTCATACATTGCTAAATTGTAAAATGATACAGCCACTTTGGAAAATAATTTGCTAGTTCTTCAAAATGTTTAATATAGAGTTACCGGGTGATCCAGCATTTCTGCTTTGAGGTATATACACGAGAGGACTGAAAACATATGTCCACACCAAAACATCCACATGAACATTCATGGCAGCACTAATCATAAGCCAAAATACAGAAACAAATTGAATTCCCAACTGATGAATATTTAAACAAAATTTGGTATATCCTACAATAGAATATTATTCAGCAATAAGAAGAAATGAAGCACTGATCCATGCTACAATGCATGTGGCTACAACAAATCCAAATATTGTATGATTTGATTTATATAAATATCCATAATCCAGAGAAAAAACAGACTGATGGTTGTCAGGGGCTGGAGGTAAGGAGGGTAGAATGGGAATTGACTTCTAATGGGTATGGGGTTTCTTTTTGTGGTAAAATTAGATTGTGGTGATGTTTGCACAGGTTTGTGAATATACTAAAAACCACTAAATTGTACACCTAAAATGTTGGATTTTATGGTATATGAATTATACTTCAATGAAGACTTTTTTTTTAATGGGACTAATACCTCCCACTTCATATGCTATTGGGAGAATTAACTGAAGACATGAAATCTTCTTTTACAAAGTTAGACACCCAAATATTTTGTGAAACTAAAGATAAATTTTGCTGCATCCCAACTTTGCCCAGAATTAGTTGTAATATACCACCAAGGTAAATGTAAAAGAGCTCCAGAGTCAGAAGCAAGTTTAAATGCCTGCTCCTTTTGCACCCATGCATTGAATGAAGCTCTGGCCTATTCACTGGGATTGTTGGGACAAGATGAACTTTGCTTTTTACTTTCCCAACCAAATAGCAATTTCTTCCCATCCACCTGGGCAGATAGCACCCCCTCCTCATCCATATACCCCCTCCACTAGCAAGCATGTCTTCCTCCTCTCAGAAGGTGGTTTGAGGTACAGAGCTCTTATTTTGGATTTGAGAAAAAGCGTTTAGCTGAAGCAATATTTCAAAAGAAAAGAGAATCTGTAACATCAGCCACAACTAACCCCATCCTGCCAGTGTTTTTCTTGGGTATTCTGCCAATTCAAGGCTAAGAGATCATAACTTTCTGAAAATGCCTAAGAACCCTTTCTGAAAATCCCTGAGAACCATGATGCTAAATTCAGGATCTGGTCCTATAATGAAGGTCCATCTTCAGGCCTGCTAGATATTTGTGCCTCGCCCAGGTAGGCTGGGGAAATGGCTAGACTGGAAGCCCATAGTTCAGCTCCCAGGTCAGCTTGCAGCATATATAATGAATACGCCAACTGTCCTACTCAAAACTATGGCTGTCATTTTCAATTGTAATTTAAATTATGATTTTGAAATAATGAGGCACAAAAATGAATCATCTTACTTTATGTGCAAAGTATATCTTATATTACATTTATTGCAATGAAAAACTAATGAAATGTGAACACTGAAATATCCCATGTCAGAAAAAATGTATCACAAAAATGTCACTTTTGTGTGTTTGTATTCATCAAGGACCTACTAGGTCCTTACTAGGTCTTGTAATATAGAAAAAGGTAAGACAATTGAAACCCTTCAGGAAAAGCTCCATCTTTTTGCATGAAAGACAATTACAATAGGACATATTAAAGGAAAGCAAGTAGTGCTATGTGAACACAGAGGAGGGACACTTGCCTGAGTCTGGGGTGTCATGGGGGCATTGAGGAGATAGAGAGAAATGCCTGAGCTGAATACTAAACATGAAGAAAGTAGATGGGGAAAAAGGATGTTAAGGAACAGCTCCCCAGGCTAAAAATAATAAAAATTGTATATATATAGACTTGCAAAGTATTCAGCCTAGCTGAAACCAACTGTTGAGAAAGGATTGGTAAGATGAGTTAAATTACCATGGATAGGTAAGAAAGAGATCAGGATTGACATTTGGCAGACACATGAACTCACCCTAAATTAGTCCCATCCCACTGAGAATGGCCATAAGACTGGTCAAGAACTGTTAGGCAGGGAAAAGAGTTACTGGGCTTCCTCAAAGTGGCACCTTGGTGAGGGCCGATGGCCAGCAATGCTGCCTTAAAAGAGCAGAACTGCTGAGGATCCAGCTCTGCCCCTCAGGGATTAGGGTTGAATTCCTGGACACAGTTAAAAGAAAAAAATCCCTTCCACCTGCTCTCTTCCAATCCCAAGAACAGTCAGGATTCTCTTCAATAGCAACAAAAAATTTATTTGCAACACAGCCCAGTCCCATTACTTAAATGTAGAAATCACATTGCAAGCATCGTTTAGACCAAGACAGAGTTCCATGTTTCCCAAAGACAGCAAGTTCATCCCCCTGACAGACCCATGGCCAGAGTCAAACTGAACACATGAAACAGGCAAGCCCAAAAAGAAGTCAGCTCCAGGCCTTGGCACGTTTCACCCTTCTCCCACAGCCCTCTACTCTCCTCCACCCCCAATCAGGCCAACTTCTAGTCTCTGAGCCGTCAGGGAGCTTTCTTTGTGAGGTAATTAAAAGGGGTTTAAGTATTACATAAAATAAGAAAATACCCTGTGAACTCTGTTATTCCATGGGAACCTTAAAATAACTCCCCCATGCATAATACTCATCAGCAGTGACAGCTCTTCTCTATCATAAATGCAGGGTTTGAAGTAAATCACCATCTCAGACTGCTCCATACTCAGCTTTCCCTAGGGGTGGGCTTCATTAATGAAGCCCAGAGGGAAAGCTGAGTAATAAAAAAAAGGCTACTGTCCTTACCCTAGGATAGGAAGGAATCCCAGGTACTTTCTCCAGATTCAGAGGCTGAGAGAAAAAGGTCTGCTAGCTTAGAAAAACATTTCCTTCCTCATGTCCTCTCAGCAGATTTCTATAAAGATTTACCTGAAAATGTTCTAGTCCATCTGAGAAAAGTTTTAGATTTATAAAGCAGTGCAAGCACAGAAGCAGGCAGTTTATCTGATTAGGTACTAGTAGTTTCCAGGACATAAGAGGCAAGACGACTATAAAATTTCAAGCTACTTTCACCACCCCAAATCTCCTAGAGCTTCAGAAGATGGACATAGGAAGAGTTCACCTTTCCCAGGCCTTGGTGGGATGATTTTAAAGTCCTACCACCATAGACTGGTGACTTTTTAAAAAGTCCCCATGGAAAAATAGAAAGCACATCTCCCAAGGAACATCTTACCCACGCATTAAGGGCTCTGACTAGTAGTCAAACTGTACTGATTCATGCTCGGGAACTACTATCAGAACTGTGTTTATGAAGTGCCTCACCAATGGGGGGTGATCCGTAAGTAATGCCACTTGAGGCAAGGAATAGAACTTACAGATTGGGCAGAGGTTACTGACAGCTTTCATGTATTTATATTAAACTTTAGCCAAAGACTATGGAACTCTGAACAAGCTATACCTTTGCCTTCATCTACATGTACAGGAATGAGCAATCATACCCTCATACTCCTTGTACAAGATACTCCCATTTGCCTCAAGCAGAAGGACACTAATGGGGACATACTTATAAGGGACACATGAGGGTAGAGGGACAGTCTGGTCCACCAGCTCATTTACAAGGTTCTGGATGATAGCATGGTTGGGGGAATTGAGACCATAGGGAAGTACCCGAGGGCAGACTCCCTTACAGTAGTTCGGGGTATAGTGATGGGGAGCAATGATCCAGTGATCCCAGCCCAGCTGGCGAAAGCTGACTTGGAAACGGTGGAGGGAACACTGGTTATTTTCAGGCCCATTACGTTCCCGGGAGGAGCCAGGAAGCCGAGACGTAACACTGTTTGCTCGTCGGGTTCTTTGCAAGAGGAGAGGAAATTCCCTTTCTATAAACTCATCTGGGACCCTGGAAAGAGACTGAGCCTTCTGAACACTTTTATGAGTGTCATTGAAATAGAGTAACAAGAAGGCAAAGTCCAAGGATGAAGTATCACGCCACTGGTGCTCAAGACCTTCACTACCGTTTTGCTGCTGACACAGGAAAGAGAGTCGCAGGACACTGGGCCCCGTGTGATTCCAGAACCTTTGCCGAACATCTTGTGTGATATCCTTCTCTCTCCAAGCTTTAGACATCAGGGAAGGCCTTGAGGAACCTCTTCCTGAAGGAGGAAAGTGGTTGGTTGGGCTTTTCTCGACCCAGGGCTCCACATGGCAGGAGAAGTGGAAGCCAGTTAGATGGAGTTGTTGGCGGTAAACCACAGTGGCTCTGACTAGTTGGTATGCTACCTGGTTTGGTCTCAGAGTAAAGTCCAGGGTCTGTAAATGCCAGGGGCCTGCACAGGTAAGAGGAAACAAGAACAGAGGATTAGCTTCTTACCTCTTAGCCTGAATCTTCCTCACAAACCTGCTCAATATAGACTGATAGCTGTAATCAGCCCTAAAATTAACTCAAGATAATAACTATCATTTATTGAGCAGTAACTAATGCACTAGATGCTTTACATGCATTAGCTTTTTAATCTTCCATAGCCTTATGAGATAGTCATTATCCCCATTGTACAGACAAGGAAACTAAGGCTCAAAGAAGCCACTTAAAAAAAACAACACAGCCATTGTTATGGTAGAGTTTAGAAAACAGACTGTTCAAATCTTGAGTGAAACTGTCTCTTTTAGATCACTTACAACACGAAGCTTAGGGAAAAAATCTCAAATATAGAACTATTTTGTGTGTATATTGTATATGTGGGAGAAGATCAATCATATCATTAGCTGACTATTAAAGGTAGCCAATTAGAATTGTTGAGACATACGTGGATTAACAAAAATCCTCATGTGACATCACTATACTGATGCAGCTTTGGGGCAACAATCCAATATTGGGTCCAATGACCTGCCATCATTTCAAATCTAGGATCACAGGCACTACAAAATAATGTGTTTGTCCACTCCTAGTGGACAAACAAAACACACTCCTATTTTGCCATGTCTGCATTTCTGCCTTCCACCAACTTTAAGTGTTGCTTCTTGAGCATCTTTTCCTTGTTTGGTCATTTTCCTATTAGCCTTCAATTTCTCTTATCATTGCTTGCTGGAAATGGTTCTCCATTTACCCTATTCATTTTACCACTATTCCCCTAAATACTATTTTCAACAAGGCCTTGATCACATAAATATTTTGTTTACTGAGAAGTCTACTAGAAGTTTCATGTCCCTTCGTGATTGAGAGTTTTAATTCAAATTGTAGCGCTGACACCCAGTGGCCAAAGGGTTGGAAGGTTGGGCACCCAGTGCTCTGAACTTCAGCGCCCCCTCCTGGCAAGTGTCAAAAGCAAAGATTACAAAAACCTGGCCTCTTACAAAAAATCCTTCTCTCATGTTCAAGCATCTTAAATATTTCCATGTTAATTTCTATATCATTCACCTAACCGTTCTTCTCCACTCATTCCAGAATCCTGGAATTCATTGGCATTCCTGGCACTTTCAACATGGAAGCTCTTTAACATCTTGATGTTCCATATTACTACAAGTTCAACTTCCAGGGGCTTGGGGTTCTAGACATCATTCATACAAGCCCAAGCCAGGCCGGCATTTGCTTTCTCAAGTTACTCCACACTGCCATCTTACAGTGATCTTTCCAAGGGGCCCACCCATATACCTGCCCCACCCTGCCTGAAAAGGGACTCAACCCAAACCTCTAGCAGGCTGTCTGGGCAGGAACTGCTCCTTCCTTCGAGACTTTGACATCGCATGTTTCCTGAAGCAGGATGGGGTTGCTAAGAATCAGAGCCAGGCAGGATCTGCTCTAAACTTTTCAGGGAAAGGGCTGACCAACATATCCTGTGGGCCTGAATATGTCATCTGTCTCTGGATCCTTTGCAGAGTCCCTAGATGCCAGTATGTTCCACAGTCAGACCAGGATACTTGCTTAACTCTAGGAATTCTCCTTTCTAGCCTCATATCATCTGTACAAACTTGATTTGTACAGCTTTCTTCTGCACTTACAAATGAAAGCCAGATCCCTTATCATGGCCTACAAGACCCTGTCTCATCGGCCTCATATTCTACCACTCCCCCCAATGCTCACAACGGGGCTCCAGCCACACTGATCCTGTTCGTCAATTAGCACAAGCTTGTTTCCACCCTCTGTTTTTGCACATGTTGCTCCTTCTGCCTAAATCAGATTTCTCCCTACTCTTCTCATGCCTAGCTTCTTATCTTACAGGCCTGAGCTCAAACGGCACTTCCTCAAAGATACCTTCCCTGACAGCCCCACGGAAAAGGAAGATTGCATTGCCATTCTCTATCAGAACAACCTATTTCATTCTTTGATAGCAGTTGCCACAATTCACAATTGCTTAACTGAGTTTGCTTATTTGTCTCCACCATGAGAACGTATGCTCCATGAGATTAGGGCTTTTGCCTATGTTGATCACATCTGCATGCCTAACACTCAGCAGGTGCCATTAATAAGTGTTTACTGAATGAATCTCTAGCCACACCAAGCTGTTTTCTTTCCTAAATCAGAAGACACTCCTGTCTCAATGCAGAGTCACCTGACTCCTTCTGCAAGACTTATTTCAAATACTACCTCCTCCATGAGGCCTTCCAACAGTCTCCCTGTTTTCCTTTTCTTGCTTCGAGCAATGAGCCATTTCTTCTGAGGTCCTGGAAGCCCTATTGCTTATCCTTTTCAAAGCACTTGTCATATTATTACATCATTGTGTGAATATTTATCTATCCATTCCACTACATGGAGAGCTCCTGGAAGTCAAGAAAGTAATTATTTTCATCTATATACCCAATCCAAACCAACTGCCTAGTGCTCAGTTAAAATCTGTTGGGGAATCAGCACAGCATGGTGATTAACACACAGGCTCTTGGGCCTGAGAGCCTGCCTTTGACACCTGGCTCTACCAGGTGTATGACATTGGGTAGGTGACTCTGAGCTTGTTTCTTCATCTATAAAATAAGTCTGTTAATACTATCTACCTCATATGGTAGTGGTGAGGATTAAGATAATGTTTGTAAAGCATTTTCTGCAATGCCTAGTACACAGTAAGCTCACAGTGAGGGTTAACTAGGAGAATATTGGGTGTTTTATTGGAAGGGGGAGTATAAATCCTTTCTGTTGTGATCTGAGACTAGTGAAGGCCTGAGATTGATCTCACTAGGTTCCCAAGAATTCCTTGAAGTTGATGGCTATCTTCGTTCCCTAGAGAGCCCGATGTTTCAGGAGCCCACTGTTCTAAACTGCGTCTAATGCAGGTGTTCGAAGCAAAATCAAGCATAATGGGGACAAAGAAAATTCCAAAGTACATTTAGTACCAAAATCCTAAAGTAGCAACATGGCCTAAGTGGAAAAACTGCTTGGTGTACAAGGACATTGGGGTACTGCATTTAAACACTTAAGTTATGGACGGACTTTAGAATCAGACAGACTTGAGCTCAGAACCCAGCTTTGCCACCCACGGTCCATGTAACATTTGCAAGTTATGTAACCTCCCCCCATGATTAGTTTTCTTATCTTTTAAAATTAGGCTAATTGCTTCAAGATAGCTAATGAAAGTAGCTTTCATTAAGGATTAAATACAATAGCAGATGCTCACAGAGCCAGGTATACAGACCCCCAGATATTAGCTAATTTCTTTCCTTTCTGAGGCCTTGTAAGGTTCTCCAACTCAGCATCCTGTATTCGTTTCCTTCTAAGAGCAAAACACCACATAAATAGCCCTCCACAAGAATGTAGTTGGGTACTTTTCACAGTTTTCAGAGCTGTGACAAACAGTAAGATGTTTTTTTTTAAAAGACAGAGGCTGACATGTCACTCAGTTGTCCTGGGAAAGTTCTTCAGAAGGCCCCAAGGCAATCTGTGCTTAAGTTCAAGCCCTGAAGGCAAGTAGACTTGGAACCAGCTTCTCCCAAGCTTGGTATCCTTTGAAAACTAAGCCTGAGAGAACCACCCACCCACCAGACAATGAGGCCTAACAGTAAACACAGATTCCCTTTTATTTACACTCCTCTTCTCTACTTGTCTCCCCTCCTGAGCAGTATGAGGGCATGATAACTCACCTCTGAGAGGCTTTGATACATTGGCCAAGGGCCTCACCAGCCTCACCATAGTGGCCCCAATGGTGCGGTTCTCCCTAGGGTTTCCAAGTGAATCAGCTGAACTCTGGTACAACTTCAGCATGTACTCCAGTTGGGGTCCTTGGAGCTGTGGCTTCCTCTGCTGCTTGCCAGGAACTTCTTCTAGCAGGTCCCGAATCAGGGGCCAGCTAGGGTCCTCAGCCAGGGGGGCAACCGCAGGCTGTCCTACCTTTGCCAACTCGGTCCTGTGGTCCATGAAAAGCACCAGTTCCCAAAGAACAAGGATGCTAAAAATACTAAGAAGGACCATCTTGAAAGGCTTGGTGTTCAGCAACAGGCTCCAATCTTAGCCCAAAAGATGTCACTCTGATCTGTTTCTCTCACACAGGTAAACTGTATCCTGGCTTCACAACCACCAAGGATGAGTCAACAAAAAGAAAAGGAAGGCTCTATGTTGTTTCCCCTGGAAGGATCTCCTAAGCCAAAGGAGGTCTCCAATCT
The DNA here is from genome assembly GCA_963575035.1 of Avahi laniger. Taxonomy (NCBI): domain Eukaryota; kingdom Metazoa; phylum Chordata; class Mammalia; order Primates; family Indriidae; genus Avahi; species Avahi laniger. The sequence continues at coordinate 21,578 of CAUYSK010122140.1, forward strand.
TGGTCCCCTTGAATCAAAACAAACAGAAAGTGAGACAAGGCAGCATGAGAACAAGGGCTGAGAACAAGATGCTGCTTATTAAGAGGCTGAGGTAAATTAAAAGGCACGGTCCATTCCAGGACCTACTCCCTTACCTTACCCACAAGGCTGAAGGAAAGCAGCATTGTGCTACTCTACTCCACAGCCTTATAAACAGTCCCTTAATAGATCCTTAAAGGGCCAGAAGCCTCCTGCTCCCATCCAACTTCCATACCTCTAATAGAGCATTTCCCAAAATATGGTCTCCTAATAATTTGCAATGAAACTATCTGGGATGATTGTTAACAATATAGACTCCTGGTATGGACCAAAACACAGACTCTCTGGGGGGTGGTGTCCAGAAATCTGGACCTTGTCAAGTTCTCCAAGGAGTTCCTATGAACATTAAAATATGGAAATCACTGAGTGAGTATGGCTGCTGGAGCTTGAAGAAGATGCCTTAACAGTGGTTCTCAATCTTGACTGTACATGGGAATCACCTGGGGAGCATTAACTATTATGGATGCCATAATTATGTACCCTCCCTAGACAGTTCCCTCCCCAGAGATTCTGATGTAATGGGTCTAAGGTGTTACCAGAGTATTGGGATTTTTTTAAGTTTGCGGGTGATTTTATTTTTGCTTTCTGTAACATAATACATGCTTATTTTAATGATACAAACTGTGAAAAATTATACAGAGAGAATGAGAACACTTCTTCCAAATAAAACTTCAGAGAGTTGTTGTGAGGGTTGTATTGTATGCAGTAATGTACAAGTAACGGATATAAAGAGATGATTCTCAGTGGCAAAACCTGAATGGCCAAAATGTATGAAAAAATGTAATGGAAATCAGAAAAATAAAACTGAAAACCACATAAAATATTAGGTCATTAAATATGAAATATTCAATTTTGAAACAAGTGTAGTTTATTATCTCTCAAACAAGAATCCGTACAATTAATCAGAGTATGCACCTAAACTATTGACAGAGTGTTGCCATCTTTACAGTAGCTTGTTTATGCCAGCAGGGAAGAAGCCTTGACAGCAAATGGTAATGAAATCGCCAAAGGCATTATCCACGGCTTGTTGAGAATTGAATATTTTTCCTGTAAGAATTGGTCCAAGGCCTGGAAGAAGTGGTAAGTAGTTGGTGCAAGGTGTGGTTAATATGGTGAATGACGGAATTTCCAAGTCCAGATGCTGTAGTTTGAGCAGCGTTGTTTGCACAACACGTGGTTGAGCGTTGTCTTGCAAGAGGATTGGCCTGTCTTTATTAACCAATCTCAGCTGCTTAATCACAAACATCCTCGTCATTTCATCCAATTAGTTGCAGTACATGCCCGTTGTAATCCATGGACCGGGTTTCATAAAGCTGTAATGGATAATACGAGCGCTGGACAACCAAACACTGTTAGGTTTTTTGGATGACTATTCAGTTTGGATTGTGTTTTGGCATTTCGTCTTTATCCAACCATTGTGCCGAACACTTGCGATTGTCAAAAATAATCCATTTTTCATCACATGTAACAATATGGTGAAGAAATGGTTGGCCTTTATGTCATAACATCAACGAAAGGCAAGCTTCGAGGCGATTTCTCTTCTGATGCTCATTTAATTTGTGCGGAACTCATTTATCCAGGTTCTTTACCTTGCTGATTTGTTTCAAATGATCCAAAATTATTGGAATAGTAACATCAAACCTTGTTGGTAATTCATGCATAAGTTCAAATGGATTCACTTCTACTACAGCTTTCAGCTCATCATTATTCACCTTGGTCTCAGGTTGTGACGTGGGTCATTTTCAAGATTAAAATCAGCAGGACAGAAGTTCTCAGACCATCAACATACTGTGAGTTCATTAGCCACATCCTTCCAAAACACTTCATTGATATTTTCAGCTGTCTGTGCTGCATTGTTTCCATGATGAAACTCAAATTCGTAAATAACATGAATTCTTCTTTTTTCTCATTCTTTCTTTCTTTCTTTTTTTTTTTTTTTTTTGAGACAGAGTCTCGCTCTGTTGCCTGGGCTAGAGTGCCGTGGCATCGGCCTAGCTCATGGCAACCTCAAACTGCTGGGCTCAAGCAATCCTTCTGGCTCAGCCTCCTGAGTAGCTGGGACTATTATGTGCCACCATGTTTGGCTAATTTTTTCTATATATTTTTAGTTGTCCAGCTAATTTCTTTCTATTTTTAGTAGAGATGGTGTCTCATTCTTGCTCAGGCTGGTCTTGAACTGAGCTCAAACAATCCTCCCACCTTGGCCTCCCAGAGTGCTAGGATTAAAAGTGTGAGCCACTGTGCCCAGCCAATAACATGAATTTTTGACTTATCCATGATTTCACAATAATTGTTCTTAAAAAAATTTGAAAGATAACCGCAAGCCAAAAGGTGCATTTGGAAGACTGAGGATGTACCTTCACTATAAACACAAAACAGGAAGTATCAAATTGAAATGTCTGAGATATCAACTGCCAAACTTACTACTTAAGGAAATTGGACACTTCATACTCAATAACCTAATATAATTCCATGTTTCCTGGATTGGCAGCACATTAAAAGACTGACTCTATTATGTTCAGATGAGGATAGAGAACACAGGTAACTCTCTTACACTGCTAATGGGAATGTGATTTGGTATAATCATTTTGGACAGCAATCTGACATTATTTCTGGTAGATTAAAGACGTACAACTCAGCAATGCTATTGCTAGAGCAATAGAGCTTTCAGACATTTTTGTCTGAATTACAAAAATAAATATATTTTCCATAAATACATTTACAACCCAGCACAAACATGTCCATGGAAAAGTCAAACTCTGTAAAATAATTTAAGGAAGTTTATTCTGAGCCAAGTTTGAGGATCATGGCCCAGAGCCATACCCAAGAAGCCTTGAGCAAGTAGATGCACCGTGGTTGGGTTACAGTTTGGTTTTATACATTTCAGGGACACAGAAATTCATAAATCAATATGTGGAAGGTGTACATTGGTTTGGCCGGAAAAAGTGGGACATCTCCAAGTGGGGGCTTATAGGTTATAGGTGGGTTTAAAGACTCTGATTTGTAATTGGTTAAAGAAATGAAGCTTTCTCTAAAGACTTGGAATGTTTTAAGATAAGGAAGGTGGTCCATTCACTCAGCTGGGGAGGGCTTAATATTTTTAGTTCACAATTCCCCCACTTTTGGCCAAGATCTGGCAGAGGTAGAATCAATGGCCAAACTCTTATTTTGTCCCATCGTTGCCAGGGTAGTGTGACTACCTGCCCCAGTCCATCTAGGCCCTCGGTGGGACCCTTGTGGCCAAGAGGACTTAAAAGCCAAAAGGGCTTACAGCCAATTAAATGATGTAAGGTAGATGGGACTGTAGGTGGACAGGCACTCATCAACGCTTAAAAACCTTCTAGGCAACATAAGAGTGAAAACCAAAATGTCAAAGGTAAGGCTACAAAATTTTAATTTATCTATAAGTGTTGATCTGCTATATTCTTGGGTTTAGTTGCAGACTTGTAGCAATTTTGTTATACAAAACATAAGCATTGTTAACCATTTAAGCTAAGGAAGTTAGAGACTTTTGTTGTGTCACCATGTTTTAGTCTCTTTAGTAATTTGTCTTAAGGTGGCTGATAAATTCCTTTTGCATAAACCCCATAACTGAGAACAATTATACTCAGGAAGCTCTAAGTCTATGGGAAGCAGGAAATTCTTTATGGTAGGGGTGGTCATTTATTTAACCGAGAGTAATACTCATCAGAAAACTTTAAAGGCAATGTAGGAAGTTATATGGGTGTAAACCTTAACCCTTAAAGTTTAGTTGTTCTAGTTACTTAAAAACCTAATAAAGACAACACAGAAATTATCTTGATAAACCGTAAAATCTTTCTTTCAGGCCAGTTACCAAAATGGTAAAAACAAAAACAAAAAAACAAACAAAGAAACCTTCTGTAGTGCAATTGCTTTGTTTGTTTGTTCTTTATGGGAAGCCCATTTAGATAACTTGGAAGTTAAACCTGATGAAAAAGGCACTTGAATTAATCAGACACAGGAAGAGTGTATCCAGGGTCATGAGTGTATGATATATTAATGAGGACTGTAAATAAGAAAAACTAGCACCTTGGCTGGGCGCAGTGGCTCACGCCTATAATCCTAGCACTCTGGGAGGCCGAGGTGGGTGGATTGTTTGAGCTCGGGAGTTCCAGACCAGCCTGAGCAAGAGCAAGACCCTGTCTCTACTAAAAAAAAAATAGAAAGAAATTATCTGGACAACTAAAAATATATAGAAAAAATTAGCCGGGCATGGTGGCGCATGCCTGTGGTCCCAGCTACTCGGGAGGCTGAGGCAGTAGGATCGCTTGAGCCCAGGAGTTTGAGGTTGCTGTGAGCTAGGCTGATGCCACGGCAATAACTCTAGCCAGGGCAACAGAGTGAGACTCTTTTTAAAAAAAAAAAAAAAAAGAAAAAAGAAAAACTAGCACCTTGAATACAGGAACAAATGACTCTTAGTAAGAGTATAAGAAATTTTCTGACAATATTAAATAATTAGGCATATCAAGAAAGGTCAAGAGTGCATTATTAAGTT
>CAUYSK010122143.1:0-101926 GCA_963575035.1 Avahi laniger
ATGGGAATCTAATGCCTGACGATCCGAGGTGGAGCTGGGGCGGAGATGCCAGCACTGGGGAGCGGCTGCGAATACAGATCATCACTAGCAGAGAGCTTTGACTGCACAGTAAATGGGATGCGCTTGAATCATCCTGAAACCGGCCCTCACCCCCGTCCCAGGAAGGATCGTCTTCCACGAAGCTGGTCCCTGGTGCTGAACAGGTCGGGGCGGCTGCTTTCAGCAGCAGTGAGGGGTCGTGGTGTAGCGGGCAGGAGGCACCTCCTGCTGCCTGGTGGCTCTGGGTGCAGCTGGCCCTGCCCCGACCGCCTGGCCCAGGGCCACGCGCAGCTCCGCGGCACAGTGAGGACGACGGGACGGAGCAGCGCGGGAGGTTCTTTGCTCCTCTCTTCTCACATTCGCCTCCCGTCACGCAGACGTCGCCGTCTGACGGATGAGAGGCCTGAGGCGCAGAGAAGGTCTCACTGGGGGATCAGGCCGTGGGGTCGGGCTCCAGAGCGCCATCCTCGCCCCTTCTCCGGGCGGCTGAGCTCCCCTGTGAGCCTCCTGCTGCCTCGGGGAGCCCGGGAGCCCTGTGAGGGTCCTGCCCACAGCCGTGCCGAGGGCCGAGAGCCTGGGTCTGGCTAGGCTGACCACAGCCCGAGCCCTGGCACCACTTCCAAGCTCTGTGACCTTGGGCAGATGCCTTAACCTCGCTGAGCTTCTGAGATGTGAAGATAGGGCTGACAGAATCCTCGTGAGTAACAGCCACTGATAGCGATTCCAGCAGTGGATGAGCCTGCGTGTCCGTGTGAGGGCAGCCAGCAGGCCTGTGGGGCCCCCAGGGGCCGGCTGGCCCTGCTGTCCCCTGGTGTGCCTGGGCACCAGCGTTTCAAATGGGACCTTGCTGAAGTGCAGACGGTTCTTCTGCAAAATGGGCAAAACTGGGGGTGGTGCACTCCCCACTGATTACTGGCTGTTTGCCTTGTCCTGAGCCCGGGCAGCCGCCCCGGCAGGGCTGGGTAGGGACCTGGCGCCTGCCCAGGAGGCCGGGATGTGCTGGCTGGACAGTCCCTCCCTCCTCAGCCCAGGTCACTGTGCCTGTGGGTGTCCAGTCCTGCTCTGGGGCAGCCCCTCACTCGATGTCCTCTGTGTCCCCAGGAACAGCTCCAGAGGCCACTGCAGGCGGCCTGCCCCTCTGACCACCCAGCCTGCTGCGGGCCTTCCTGCCCAAGGCTGGGACCACGCTGGAGGTCAGAACTCCGCGCCCTGCCTGCCCTGGTGCAGAAATGCGAGCCGGGGCCTCCCGGGACCCTCAGAACAGTCCCCACGGCCGTCGGGGCCACAGTCGCTGCTCTCAGTGCCTGTGTGGGAGCATCGTGCCTGTGGATCCTTCTGGCGCCTTTGACATTTGACTCCCCCAGGCCGTCTGTGTGTCGGGGAGTGTGTGTGTGATTCCTCTGTGTTGACTTTGACCCTCCTTAGCCATGCCCGTGGATCTGGGAGACTTCGGAGTCTCTCTTCTGTGTCCGACATGGCGGGAGAGTCGCCCCCATCTCAGAGGGACGGGGTGTTGCTGATCGTATCCGAGCGCGTGGCCGCAGGTCTCCGCTGGAACCCCGCTGGCTTTGTGCCGGAGGATTCATTTCCCAAGCTGTTGAGTAAAGTCAGCAGACCCGCGTGTCAGTGGGAAGAAGGATCCGTGGGTTCTGAAGGGAGCGACGCGGCTTGTGAGCAGTGCGGGGCGCAGGCGTGGGGTCAGGCGACGTCGTCTCAGGATCCCGGGCAGATGAGCACCACTCGCCCCCGTCCCTCTGTCCATCTGGAGGCGTCAGTACATCCATTGCCGCAGGGTCTACCTGTCACGTGCTCTGGAGACAGGCCTGTGCTCTCCCTTCTTGTCCCTTTCACCCTCTTCCTCAGCTCTGGGGGTGCGCGGGCACCTGGCCAGGGTGGCATCGGGGGAGCCTTTGGGAGCTGCCACCCCTTTCGAGAGCTTAGCGGAAGCTTTCTGGTGCTGGAAACAAGGGGCGGAGCCTCCAGCATCTCCACCCCCGGCGAGGGAGGCTGGCCTCAAGTCTGTCACGTGACACGTTGCTCAGTTCCTGGAGTGGTGCCTTCAAACAGCACACGGGGCCACGCCGCCCGGCTCAGCCACTCAGACAGGATGCACTCAGCGTCTTGGCACTCGGGGCACACTGGCCATGCGTGCCTCCCCTGGCTCTGCTGAGCTGGTGAACTGGGGTCCACTCAGACCCTCAACCCCACCTGCCCAGGACCCCGATCGGTGGAGTTGCAAGGGATGTGAAATCAGGGGTGCACAGCCCAGGCTGGAGGCTTGATGGCTGGTGCCATGAGGGAGGAGGGGCAGGCTGCCCCCCAGGCCCCTGCACCCCCATGCTGAGTGTGGGGTGGGGAAGGAGATGCGCTAGCCGCCCCAGGCCCACTGTGCTACAGACCCTCTGCTTGGTGCTGCAGGTGGCTTCCTGTTCTACCTCCCTCCCTCCCTCCTGCAGGAAACTTCGTGGAGCCCCTGAGTGGCCTTGCCCAGGGACAGGAGGTGACGCGCTGGGGGCTGGGATGCCAGCACCTCCCCATTAGCCTGGGCCTGCAGGGGATCCCGGAGTGCACGGGGTGGCGGCAGGGGCCCCCACTGGAGGTTGGAGTTCCTCCCACCCTGCAGAGAGAGGTCGCGGAGAGGGAGACTCTTGGGCACACCGTGGGAGTCCAGGCAGTTGGTGCCAGGGCCAGACACCCTTTCACGCTCAGAACCACCTTCATACCACCATGGTCACCCTCTCTGCCTTCAGAGTCTCCTGGCCAGGAAGGGAGGGTGGAGCAGGGTTTGCACCCGGCCATCCGCCGCTGAGCCCGGACCCCCTGCAACCCGGGATGCAGGTTGTGTGTGCACAGCGCTGGCCTGGGGAGCCCCAGCTTCCCGCCCACCCAGCATGGCCCAGAAAGGCCCTGGGGTGGGAACCGGTAGCTGCTGTCTCAGGGAGCCCTGGAGCCTCCCCTCGCCTTCTTCCTTTTACTAAAGTCCCAGCTCTGCTCTTACTTGCTGGGCCTCCTGGGACAAGCCACATAACTTTCCCAAACATCACCCTTCCATCTAGGGAAGGAGCCAGGCTGTCTCCCTCGGTGAGCGCTGTGGGCAGTTGACGAGGTCATAGTGGACGTTGCCTGTGATTAAGAGGGCTCGGTGTCCCCGTTTCCGCCCCTCCTCCTCCGGCCTCACTCTACCTGCTTTCCCGATGGTGAATTTCAAGGCAAGACATTGGCGAGAAGCCACAAAGCTCAGCTGAGCCCTTGGGCAGGGCAGACCTGGCTCTTGAGGCCCTAAAGCTCACAGAGTCAGTCCTGGCTGGTGGCACATTCCTGCATGACACAGGAGTCGCCCTGGCTAAGAAAGCCGTGGTGGCCCTAGAGGGGCTGCCCCAGCCCAGGGGCCGAGCTAGTCTGGGCCTGGGGACAGTCACCGACCCTGCCCTTCCTACGTCTGTGTCCTCATGGAGCTGGCCCTGGCTCGGGGGTCAGCCTAGTCTTGGCCAGCCTCGATCCCTCCTGCGCAAGGTGCGGGGGAGGCAGCGGACCGTCTTCCAGACCTGAGTGCCGTCTGTCCCAGCAGGGGCTCTGGCACAGGCCCGGCAGTGGGGTGCGGGACTCAGGAAGTGCCACCCAGGATAAAGCCCTGCGCACCCCACACTCTCTGGCTGGGCCACTTTCAGAAGGTCACAGTCCCTCCTGTAGCCACCTGCGTGGCCACCAGGAACAGGCTGACGATACCTGTGCCCACCTCGTGGGGTCGTGGCGAGGGTCCCGTGGGCTGACGGGCGCACACAGAGCAGGTGCTCGGGAAGTGACAGTGGCTGTAAACAGCGTAGTCTCATGGGCTTTCCGAAGAATGATGCTGCTAATTGAAGCCTGTTGCCAACTCCCATGGCCGTTTTGAGGATTCCTGAGAAACCGCAAGTGCGAAGTGTCGTTAGCTTTTTGGAGCATAAACGGACTCAGCAAACAGGCCAGCGTTCTGGTGGTTATCAGAGCTCATCGGGTTCAGCCGGCAGTTGCAGCCCGTCGCCTGGCGGGCCGAGCACACCTGCTTGGTAGGACAAGCCTGTCTTCCTGGGCTCCGAGGCCTCGTGCTCAAAGTCCCCACCTGGGGAACATGAGTGTCCCCTTCGAGGACGCTTTGCTACAAGGGAGGCGACCGGGCTGCTCTGTGAACTCGGGCACCTGTGTGAGCCCACCCAGTGTGTGAGCTGGGGTCTCAGCGACCTCGGCGTGGGCTCCGGGCCAGAGAGCGAGGTTCCACCCAGCTGCCAAGCGGCCCGTGGGAAGGGAGAGTCGAGGGGCTGCCCACAGGCTCCGGAGCCTGAACACTCGTCCTTTCAAGGGAGGGGCCTGCGGCCAGGCTCAGGCAGACCGTCTTAGGGACGGGACATGGAGTGGCCAGAATTCAGGACAGGAGGCGTGGGTGCCCGTGCTGTGATGCATGGGCTTTAGGGCCACAGAGACAAGCTGGGCTTTGACCTGGTGGCCCTGAGGAGCCACTGGGGCCTCCTGAGCAAGTGACCAACCTATTCGAAATGGGATTTTGTGATGATTAGGAACTCGTAGCCAGTCGTTTGTGTGTCCAGCAATTTCTCAGTATGCGCCCGGTGCCCTGCAGGTGTTTGCCCAGCCCCCTCCACCTGCATCTGTCCAGGACCAGGAGCCCACTTCGGGGGGACACAGCTGTTCTCCCCCACGCTTGGGCCCTGGGGTCCCAGCACTCAGCGTGCAGCCCCTGCCCTGTAGCTCTTTCCTCTTACCGTCTCTTAGTTCACGTGCTCACAGACGGCACAGCATTGGCCAGAGGAGGACTGTAGCTGGGTGACCTGGGACGTGGTCATCTCACCCCACCCTGTCCCAGGGCCAGGCTCTGAGGCTCCTGTCTGTGCTGCAGGGACACATGAGGCTGGGGTGGGAGCATCAGGATTGGCACATGGCCGTGGCGCTGAGGAAGTGTAGGGCCAGAGCGCCCTCTCAGTGGGTCCATTTGGAGAAATAGGGGCAGCAGGGCAAAGAGGGGAGCCAGGTCCCCTGCCTCACGCTCCCGCTCACCGGCCACCGCAAGCCTCTCCTGGAAAGTGACCTCAAGATCCTCTTGTGGGCTTTGGGTCACTCACCTGCCAACCAGAGTGGGCTGGGGCAGGTGGGAGGGCCTGTTTGGTGGAGAAACAGGTGAGCCGAGGTGCGGAGTGAGCAGGGCCAGCGCTCCACAGCCCGCGGAAGACACAGAGGGACACAGGCCCCACGGCTCCACTCAGCTCAGCGCAGGCAGCTGCTGGATAGACCCCTGTGCCAGCCCCTGCCCTGGGGGCCCTGAGCGGGGCTTGCCTTCTGCAGACGTACAAGCGTTCGTGTTTGAGGAGGTTAAACAGAACCCTGTCCCGACAGGAGAAAACTGTGTGTGGGTTGCACGGCCACAGCTGCAGGGCCTTCCGGGCTGGGCGCGGTCGCCCACAGTGGCAAAAGTTGCTGATCACGAACAGGGTAGAGCTGCTGCTCCCGGACTCTTGGGAATGGGTATGAGACACGGGCGGGGCCCCGCATGCCCAGCGCTAACGTGACATGCGGCCTCCCCCTCCTTCATTCCCACAAGATGCCCTGCAGGGCATGTTTCCCCCAAGTACAAGCTCTCCTCGGACCCCACGCTGTTGTCAGCAGGAGTGTGTGGCCTGCAGGGCAGCGGCTCTGACGGGAAGAACGGGGAGCTGAGCTTACAGTGGACGTGGTGGGCACCGAGTCCCTGGAAGAGGAGGGAGCGGAGCTCAGGGAGGAGCATGGTGGGTGCTGAGTCCCTAGCCGTGAGCCCAGGGAAGCCAGGGCTCTCCTGCTCCCAGGTCAGAGAAGAGACCTGGGCAGAGGGGCATTCCTGCAGGGATGGGGCAGGGTGGTGCACCGGAAGTCCCTGCTGTGGGTACAGTGAGCGGGGGCCGGGCTGGAACTCAGTGGCGAGGATCTGAGAAGAGAGGTGCCTGGACCGGAAGGGGAGGAGGCCACCAGCTGACATTAGAGCTTGACTTCTGCCCCTCACTGAACCTCAGCCTGCTCTTTTCTGAAATGAGTTTACCAATCAGAGCCCTTGCCTGGAATGGCTGCAGGGGTGAAGGGCCCCATGTGTCTGGCAGGAGGTCAGTCCAGGGAGCGGAGCTGCTGCTGCTGATGGCGATGGTGATGGTGATGATGGTGATGATGGTGGTATTAATGGTGATGGTGATGATGGTGGTATTAATAGTGATGGCAATGGTGATAATGGTTATAATGGTGATGACGGTGGTGGTGATGATGGTGATGGTGGTGATGGTCCAGCAGGGAGCTGCTGCTACCACTGACTGAGCTCAGGGGACAGTGGGGAACAGACACATCTTGATTCTGCCACACACCTCGTGCTGTCCCAGACGCCTGTCTAGATGCCTGTGTCTCAGGGCTGTTACCCCAGCTGTGGGTCCCCAGCAGTGGGAGCTACCCCAAGAAACCCACGCGCCCCTTGGCTGTGGACAGGGACGTGGGGCCTCCCTGAGATCTTTCCTGGCCCCAGGGCAGGCGCCTCCAGGGCTCCCTTCTGCAGCCGCTGCCGCAGCTCCGCAGGCCCCGCGCATGGCCAGGCTTTTCCCGCCGGGGGAGGCCCCTCCGGCCCGGCCCTGAGACAAGCCCAGACACCAGCTGTGCCTCCTGATCCACTGACCAGCTCGATGCCGCCTGGTGACAGGCAAGCCCCAGGACACCATTCCTCAGACTTAAATAATGTGAAAACTCCTTTTAAGGGAAATCTTCCCTGCTCCCCGTACTGACTTACATTGTTTTATTGTTGTGTTGCAGGAATATGAACAAACGCAAAGATGGGAACCCCCACCGGACTGTAAACCGAAACCCATTTACAAATTAAACACAAACAAAACTGTAAAACCAATAAAATTTAAATTTGCAGCATTAATTTCACAGGGCAGATGTTTCCCAGCGACACGGCGCTGGTGGTGGGCTCCGGGGTAGGAAGACCCGCCTGCTGCTTTGCGCGACGTTAAATCTCTTCCGCCTTCGATTCAATGAGGCCCGCTCACACGTACTTAAGGATGCGTTGCGTGAAATCGTGCTAATAATCGTGTGGCTTTGTTTGTCGTAATCACACCTCATATTTAACCCAGAGCCAGCCCGGAAGGCACTTTTAATAGCAGGTTCCGGAGAGCTCACCTAAGCTGTCTCGTCCTGATGAAGACGAGCTTCTCCGTGCAGCGTGATTAAGCGCTGCTTAAACAGGAATAATCCAATTATTGCAGGGACTGGGAACAGAAAATTCTCATTGCGTGTTTACTACTGCACTTACTGCTAATGAACCGCTCCGCGGCGGGAGTGGGAAGGCAGAGGGCGCACCCTGGGTGCAGGACCCGCGGTCCTGGCGGCCGGGCTGCGCGTCAGGGGGACCCGTCCAGGCCCCACGTCTTCTTGCTGTTGAAACTCACATGGGGTCCTGGGCAGGTGGGCCTTTGCTCTGTATGGGCGCATGCGTGAACACGCACACACGTGCCTGCCTCACACGCTGGGAGGTGAATCCAGATCACAAAGAACACACTTGCATGTACCCTGCGTTTACGTTATCCGTGAAAACGTGCTCACTCTCATGCAAAGCTAGTGCAAGAGAATTCTTAGGCCTGGGGCAGTGGCCATTGACACGTCCCTAATGCTGGAGGAGACCTGGAAGGAGCCACACGTCTCACCATGACCTCATAGTCCAGGTGGGATGAGGGACAGCCAGGGCGAAGGTTAAATGTTCTCTAAGCTTCCACGAGTGTCTGAAGTCTGAGAAAAGCTGGGTGCAGGGTCTCTGGATGCTGGACTGAGGCTCCTCCACGGGGGAGGTGCTGGGGGGTCCATGGCGGGACAGAGAGCAGGTGTCACTTCCCTTCACCCCTCCCGAGCGTGGGTGGCTGGCCTGGGTCCGAGGGGCTGTGGGGCCCTTTCAGAGGCTCAGGATTGGCCGACACCCTAGTCCAGTCTGGACAAACCGGAGCCCGGACACCCTCCTCAGATGTGTCTCAATGGGGCCCTTTTGCAGCCACATCCCAAGCACCTGCTCCCACTATACCTGGGGACAGCCACTGGGGACGCAGGGATGCATGAGACCCCATTCCCCTGACCTGCTGCGTGCCCTGGAGACTCTGGGTCATCCCATGTGGGCAGTCTGTGACAACTCTCCACCGGAGTCCGGGCTGTAGCCATGGCCACTCACCCCCTAGGAAGCTTCATCAGCCCCTGCAGAGGCCCCTCCCTGGTCCTGTGAGCTGCTGCCACATCAGGGCCAGAGGAGGGGCTTTCTTGCCCATGCCCGGGTGAAACGGGGTGTGAGGTGTGGGCTTGAAAGGCCCCTTTGTCCCCAGGGCATGGTGGCCCAGTGCTGTGCTTCTGCCCGCCTCCAACAGGAAGTGGATGGGGCCGGGTGAGAGAGCTCCCGCGGGCAGACAAAGCGTTGTGTGTGCAGCACTGGCTGCCAGCGCCCCGGAGGATGGCGCCCAGACACACCCAGGCCCAGGGCCCGGAGCGGGGCCCGTGACCAGCTGTCTTCTCATTCTACAGATGCTGCATGCCGGGCAAGCCCACAAAGTGTATGTATGTGGGTACACGTGTGCGCGTGGGAATGTGCACATGGGTGCATGTGTGAGTGTGCTGCACCTGCAAGTGTGTACGTGTTTGTGAGCATGCATTTTATATGTGCACATTTGCGTGTGCCTCCATCTGCATGCCTCTGTGGCGTGTGTGTCTGTGTGTGTGGCCAGACACCGTGGCTGTGACGTGGGCAGGACTGGTGCCCCTCCCCCCAGCTAAGACCATGGGGACCCGGCCCGTGCCTTCCTTTCTCTTTCTGACCCTGGGCCACGCCACACATGTGGTCACCTGAGTTCGTCAAGGGTCTGAAGCATCCTGCCCAGGGCAGGGGGACAGTGACTGGGCCTGGCCAGGGAGCACGTGCCCACCTTGGGACGAGGAGGTGTGTGCCCAGGACTTAGGGATCGGAGACTGCTGGGTCTCCCGTCAAGCCCTGAGCTCCCCAGTCCGCGTGGCCTCCCCGGCCTCCTCCCTGGCCTGACTGAAGGCTCAAGGGACCCGTGTTCGTGGGCGCTGGTGGCCCGGCCCTGTGCCCGTGCTGCCACCTGTGCCACGTCCTCTGCCCCCAGCATCCTCGCTTGCCAGGACGTCTAGCCCAAGGGGAGTGTCCTCGCTGGGATTCGAGCCTGGGCTGTCTCCCCTCGCCCCTCTCACAGTGCCCTGCAGCCGGGCCCCCGCCCTGGGAGGCCCCGCAGACCCCACTCTGCCGTGTCGCAGGGAGCCGCACCCTGGCCTTGCTGCCTCTGAACTTTGTTCCCCGTTTGCAGTTAAAGGACGTGCCTCACCTGAGATGGCCAAGTCCCTGCACTGGGCTCTTAGGGCAGGAGGGGGCCTGTGTTGGGGACCCAGGATGTTTCCAAGGCCCCAGGATGGGAGCCAGGGCCACACGGTGCTGGGACCTTCCCTGGGAGGCTCAGTGGGGACGGGCGGGAGCACAGATGGGGATTTCTGTCAAGGCACCTGGGTGCCCCTTCCTCTCCGGCGCCTGAGTGCTGATGCCAGGGAGACTCCAACACACACACACCAACCACGCAAGCACGCATGCACACACGTGCACACACACAGCTCTTCCTATAATTCGTACAGCTCTTTTCTCAGGCGTTGCAAACAGGATTTCTGGGAGTGGGGCATGAGTGTGTTCAATCCTGCAGCTCCTTTTGTGTGTCTAAGATTTGTATTTGTTGGAGTCCGAGAAGGTTTTCCTGCCATATTCACTGTCACACAAAATGACGCGTTGGGGACGAGAAGCACAGCTGCTGGGACTTCACACAGGCAGGGAGAAGGGCCGAAGGGAGATGTGTGACAAACACCAGCCCGAGCTGGCAGTACCCGTCCCGTGGGTCGGAGGGAGGGTGGGAGGGCGTCTCCGGCCCTCGGCTGGGCTCGGGAGCTGGGTGGCCCGTTCACTGGGAGACACACCGGGAGCCACGAGGTCCCCCCTCCCTGGCTCTGCGTGAGCGGCAGTGAGCGCAGTCACACCTTGCAGGGGACGCCGCTCATTCGCAGTCGGGTGTTTTCCACACCTGACAGTGCAGTTGGCGGGCGTTCCAATCTCACGCTCCCCTGGCGGCGCGAGGGAGCTCCGGCCGCCGTGGCAAAATCGCACCGGCTGAGCGGCTCACGCAGCAGACGTTTATTCCCCTCACAGTTCTGGGGGCTGGAGGTCCAAGGTCAAGGCACTGGCAGGTTCGGTTCCTGGCGAGGGTCCGTGTCCTGGCGTGTGGACAGCAGCCTTCTCGCTGTGTCTGCACGTGGCCTTTGTGTGCAGAGAGCGCCGGGACACTGATCCTGTTGACCACGGCGCCTCCCTCCTGGCCCTGGTGAACCTTAATTTCTTCCTAAAGGCCCATCTCCCGACACGGGGGGTTCGGGCTTCACCGTGTGTTCGCCAGAAGCCAATTCGGTCCGTGGCCTGGGAGGGAGGCGGTCTCAGGAGCGCCGGCTGTTAGACGGCCCCGCTGCCGGGTGGTCGGGGCCCTGTGCGGGCCACAGCGGCAGGACACACGGGTCCCAGGGCCCGTGTTCACCCTGCCCTGTGCGGGGCTCAGGCGGCCACTGCTGGCTTGTCTGCACTGGCGGTGAAAGGCCAGTCCCTGGCTGGGACACTCTCCTTGGCTCTTTTTCAGACTGAGTCTGCCTCCCCGGTCCCCAGATCCGACCCCCAGAAGATGACAGGGCCCACGGCTTCGGTGGGGGGTGCTCCCTCCAGCTCCCATGCTCTGTGCCCACTGCCCTCACAGGGACAGTCCCTGCCTGCAGGCCAGTGGACGCACAGGAGCCACAAAGTATTAATAAAGGGTGGCCCTTCTGCGTGTGACTCACGTGCCACTGCCTAGGTGCAGGAGGGTGCCATGTGGGACACACACGTGTGCACTCACAGACACTTGCATCACTCTATTTAGCAGGTGTTCCTCCCGACAAGGCGGAGCTGGGGAATTTTAGTAAACAAACACCCTGGGGAAGCACATTCCAGCTTATGCAAATTAGGAGTCCTACAATTTGTTTTTAAAAAAAAAGAAAAAGAGGCAAAAAAGGCCGAGTGTGGTGGCTCACACCTGGAATCCCGGCATTCAGGGAGGGGCCAGGAGGTCTGCAGCTGTGTGCAACTGGGTGGCAGAGACTTCCTCCCTGGGGCTGGCACTTGGGGCCTTCTGCTCCCCTGGGGCCAGGGCCCAGTCACCCAGAAGGGAGGGGTCCAAACAGGGAAAAGGGGAAGGTTCTTGATACATGAATTACCTGCATCCAAACAAGGGGAGTCCCACTCCTGGACCAGACATAGTGAGGACACCGGACCACTGAGTGGGTGAGGACCAGGTGACTCGAGCCCCACAAGATCCTCCCGGCACCGCATGCAGCCAGGCGCACACCTTGGTCACCTTTGTGTCTCCCACGGCTGGGCTGTCCTGACCAGGCGGCTGTCAGGCCAGTGCGTGGAGACATCATCTGTCCTCTGAGGATCTTGGACCTGGACTGCTAAAGTTTTTTCTTCTAAGATCCAAAGTTTTCCTCTATCTTCAACCACAGGGGCAGTTTGGGTCAGAATTCGCGTATGTGAGTGTCGTGACTTAAGTCTGGGCGGAAATTGCACCTGGCGGGCATTGGCATCCACTCTGCATGCCCCGCTCTGCAGCGGGTCCACCACCTTGACTGTAGGCGCCGTTTCTGTAACAGCGTAACTACATGCGCATTAAGAAGGACGTAATATTTTCTCCTGATTTGGGAAACGACTAACAGGAAGGTTGTGTGATGAAGATTTTGTTAACAGTCGGCGTTCACCCCACAGCCACGTCTCGTCTCCTGCATGTCCTGCTGGAGCCTCCCGTGTGCTGAGCCCCGACAGCCACCCAATGGTGGGCTCCCAGGGACGAGACAAAGTGAAGTTCCCTTCTGCGCGGAAGAAGTTGGTTTGGGCTCCAGAGTCCTTGTGCTAACAGGGGAGTCCACCTGGGGAGTCCAGGGGAGTCCAGTGGTGGCCACCTGGCCTCACCGGCATCCCCATCCTCTGCTCTGTCCAGTGGTCACAGGACACAGGTCCTTTAGTCCTAGAGCCGCGGAGTAGCAGCTCTGGAGCAGCTCGGGCGTCCGCCCAGCGCTTGGCGCTTGCTGAGGAAATGCAGGCTGGGCTGCGCTGTGACGTCCACCAGGCAGCCGCCTGCTGGGGCCTCACCCCCGGCACCGACCCTGGGCTCCCTCGGTGCCCGTCCTGGGGACAGGTCTCAGTGCGGCCGGGGTGTCCTGACCAGTCGCCTCCTCCTCCTGCCCCTTCCCGGCTCTCAGTGGGTTCTGGACAAGGAGAGAGACAGGCTGCCACCCCTCCGGGATGGGCTGTGGTTCTGCTTTGTGCAAATGTCCCCAGCACCCCTAGTCACTGTTTACTGGTCCATGACTGACCTACAGCAGAGCCATCGCAGGGAGCGAGCACCGAGACAGGAGACCCTGGAGGAGGTGCCGCTGCCCTGCCGGCCCTCTCTGCACGGTGGGGCCGCGCCGGCGCTGCCTCTGGGGCCTTCCCACCCGCGCAGGGTCTCAGACGCCCTCGGTGATGTCCCTGAGGTCCAGGTGAGCCGCGCGCTGACCGCCCTGTCCCCTCTCTCCCGCAGCGAGGATCATCAGGACGAAGCAGTGGTGTGACATGCTCCCGTGTCTGGAGGGGGAAGGCTGCGACTTGTTAATCAACCGGTCAGGCTGGACGTGCACGCAGCCCGGCGGGAGGATAAAGACGACCACGGTACGTGCCCTTTGCCTTCCTGTGGGCGTCGGGGACCCCAGAGACACCGGAGCATGGGAGCCGGTGGACACCCCCAGCCGGGAGGGGCGGGCAGCGCTGGTCGCTCTGTCCCCGTGCAGAGAGCCCCCGGCTGGCTCTTCCCCTCCTCATCCCCAGGCTGACCCCCAACAGCCCGTGCCCGGTTACGGGTCAGTGCCTGCGCACAGGGCAGGAGCTGGGCATGGAGCCTGCGCACAGGGCAGGAGCTGGGCATGGAGCCTCCGCGGGGCTGGCAGCCGGGGTCAGGCCAACACTCAGGCAGAGGTGCCGTCACGCCAGGCTGCAGGAAACGTGCCGCACCTCAGAGATGGGCTTGAGAAAACTCGCCCAGGGGAGGGAACTTCCATGGTGATAAGCTTGGGCGGGACGGTGTTGTCCAGGTGCCCCCTCCTACCCCCAGACTTAGCACGGTGGCCACTCATACTAGAGACCCAAGAGCTCCTGCAGATGTCCCAGGCCCTGCCCGTCCCTTGAGCAGGGCTCGCGTGTGCGATGGACTCCTCCCTGCCCCAGCAGCCCCGACGAGGACTCTGGCGTTTGGGTCTGCTGCCCCATAGAGAACCACAGATCCACCTGACACATGGGGTTTGGGCTCAGTTTGGCTCTGTCAGCGGCATCATCTGAGGGCCGCAGGGTCCCCGCTGCAGCTGGAAGACCCCATTGGCGGGGCAGGCGGGCCAGTGCTCCAGGCCCTCCCGCGGAGTCTCGGAGGCCTCTTGCGTCTGCGGGAACTGGGGCAGCCTCAGCCTGGAAGGCAGCCTGGGGGCCGGCCTGGGACCACCTGCCAGGCGGCGGCTGTGCAGGGAGCAGGGAGGGCCGGACTTGTCCGTGAGTCGTCCCGAGAGCCGCCGGGCTTGTCTGCACGTGGCCGTGTGTGTTTGTTGGTGTTCACGCTCCCGGAAGTGCGCGGGGACCTGCAGGTCACAGGGATCCGGGTGGGCTGTTGAGGTGTGGCTGTTCCCTCGGAGGAGGGTGTAGGAGTAGGTCGATCTTTCTAGGGTTTCCCCGTCTCAGTGCTTTCCGGAAGGCAGAGGCCTGCTGCTAAGCAGCGCACTGGACCAGTGCCGTGGGGGCTGGCGTTGGGTGCGCAGGGGTGGGGGCGGGGAGGGCAGCGCTGCAGGCAGAGAGGGGCTGAGACAGAGAGGCGGGGGCTTTCTCGTGAGCCTCAGCCCAGGCCCCTGAATGGCACCTGGGGGCGGAAGGCTTAGACGGGCAGCCCCAGGCCCAGCGGGCCACGAGTGTCCTGTGTTTACCCCCCGGGGAAAGCTGTCCCCAGGGGTGATGGGCACAAGGAGAGTCTAGGGCCACCTCTAGGACCTAGAAGGATACAGGTTGCAGGTTAAGAACCTTATCTTTGTTCCTGCTGGGCCCTGGGGTGTGGAGGGACCATAGGTGTGTTTCTGTCCCTCCTCGGGCTTGGCTCCCACAGGCCCTGGTCCAGGTGGCGGAGCAGCCCGGGATGTGGCTGGGGTGGTCAGGCCTCCCACACAGGCACGTGTGGGGCTGAGTCGGGCTGCTCTCCCCACCTCGTCTGCTGTCCCCACCTCCCTGGCACTTTGGGGGAGTCAAATGACCGTCTGCAGCTGCACAGGGCAGTGGCTAAGGACAGGGCTGTCCCATCCTCAGAGCTCGGGCCCTCCTCCCTCCCTGCTCCGAGGTCTCCAGGTGCCCGACACGTCCCCCAGTCGAAACCCACACAGATGGCGCGGTGGGTTTCCTCGGCCCGTGGACGCTGGCCGGGGCGGCCTTTGCGGTTCCCTCCCAGACGCCAGCGTCTGAGCGAGTGGCCACCCAGCCCTGGGTTTGCAGGAGGGGTGTCCGAGTGCCGTCAGCGACCTGCCACTTCTCAGCTGCCACCTGGCAAGTCCTTCCTGTCCCGGGTCAGCTCTGACAGGGGCCCAGCGTCTCGTCCTTCAGGAACTAACTTGTAAGCTGCCCTGAGTTCGCTGCCAGACCCTCTGAGTGGGAAGTCGGGGCCCCGAAGACCCCAAGGAGACAGCACAGCGGATAGGAGGCGTCGCCGCTGCTGAGCCGGGGCAGGGGCCACCGCCAGCCGCGCAGAGATCCGGCCTCTCCCCTCTAAGCCGGGAGACACCTGGTGCAGGTGGGACTGGTCCTCCCTTGGAGGCTGCCGGCAGCAGCAAGTTGTGTTGTTCAATAATTTGCTGGGGTGAAAGTCATAACACAAAATTCTCCATTTCACGTGAGCAGTTCAGTGGCATGTGGTACGTTCACAGTACCGTGTCCAGTCTCGCAGCGTTCCGTCTCCCGCGGTACAATCGCCAGGGTGTCCCAGGCGGCAGGTCTGAGGGACACTTCTCGCTGCATGTCCCCACCGGTCCCCACATGGGCCCCTCTGCAGCGCCAGGTGCAGTCATCACAAAGCCACCAGAGATCAGGACCCAGGTTGGTGAGGACGGGCCTGTCCCAGCACATCCGGCCTCCTGGACGGGGCTTCGCGGCATTTTCATTTCTCCACCGTGGCCCAGACTCTGGAGTCGGGACCCCTCCCTGTCCCTGCATGACCCGGAACGCTGGTCTCCTCTTCTCTCACTCAAATCGGATCCCAGAACTGAGTCTTCTTCTGTCCAATCAGGGGCCCGTTTACCTACCCCAGGACCAGACGGGGCCGCCCGACCGGCCTCCCTGCCTCCAGATCTGCCTGGCCCATGCGGCCTCCCCGTGTGGCAGAGACGGGGCCAGAGACAGAAGACACGTGTGATCTCTGTGTCAGTTCAGTCCAAGCCCAGAGGGCCTGCCATGGAGGTGGGGAGCACTGGCTCTGCGGTGTCTGAGGTGGAGCTGACCATGCACCAGGGATGGGGCGAGGTGCGTGGGCCTCCTCAGCACGGGAGCAACAGCCGCACTCGTCTGTCCGATGCTCAACGCGTGCAAAGACCTTGCGAGGCCGTTGGAGACTCTAACTTTGGCCCCCAGCCCTGGGAGCTCCACTCGATCTCAGTTTTGTAAAAAGTCCTGAAAACTGCGGCTGGGAGAGTGGGAGTGACCACTGACGGCCAGGCGGACGGAGGCTGGCACGGGCCTGTTCTGCGCAGCGTGGATGGCAGCCTGGCCCTGTGTGCGGCCCCACGTGTCCTTCAGCTCAGAAGATGGAGATTCTCTGATCTGCCATCTCTAGGGTGCTTTTCAGGGACCACCAGGCCTCAGCCCACCTGGAGCGCACCTATTGCAGGAACCAGGGACACGGGCAGGTGCCAGTCCAGGCAGAGGAGGGGTGACTGCCCCACTTGCCCCCGAGAGAGGCGTCTCCCACCCTCAGAGGGGCGCGGCCTTCCTTTCCTGGGCCTGGCCCGCATGTCCTGTGACCGCAGCCAGGTGCCGTGCTCACAGGGGCCCAGGCTGCGTGGGCTGGCAGATCCCTCAAGCGACTGTGTGTGCTCCGGGGGTCAGGTAGGCTCTGTGACCTTCCAAGTGTCTCGAGAGGAGTCTCTGGGAACAGCAGAGACGGCTCCTAATAGAATCCCTGGCCCGCCGTGACCTGTTTTCAAAGCTTTCTTAAAAGGTTAGTTGAGCTCTTGAACCAAACACCATAGACTGGAACTTACCAGTTGCCTGATTACATCTTGAGCCCTATATGGACGATAAATTAGCCCAATACGGGGTCCCACGTTTGACCATAGATTGGTTTTCCCAGAGATAGTGGTTTTCTCATCATTTGGCTTTAAAGGACCTGCGACCACGTGGTTGCAGCTAAATCCATCCCCCCACCACGTTCTCAGACGGGTCCCCTCGGCCCCACCACACCCCGGCCGCCCCCTCGCCGTGAGGGCTACCGCCATCCACATCCGTGTGTCCCCCCCAGAGTGGACCCTACACAAACGCGTGTGATAAACCGATTAATTGATTAACTGAACGTAGACCCCGGCGCGTGCTGATGTTTGCGTTTCCGAGATCACTGCTTTCCAAAGCGCAGGTCGTCACCCCATTAGCGGGTGTGAAATTAGTTTGGTGGGTCACGACCAGCATTTAAAGGAAGGAGGAAGAAACAGAGTAAAAGCACTAGAGTATGTTCCGTGTCGTGGGGGTAGATGCCATTGGAAGAAACACGCAGGGCATGTAGCACACAGCCATGCACGCATGTGCACATGCACACACACGGGGACGCACGTGCAGGCACACACGTGTGGTTACGTGTGAGATGTCTCTATTACTGTGTGTCGCTATGAAAAATCAGGAGTCCACTGTCCTGGGGGACTCTGGAGAGAAACTGGGTGGGATTCCAAGCGTGGCCTTCTCAGTCTGCGCTGGGCAGGGCAGCCTGGGGCGGACACGGCGGGTTCTCCCTTCTCACTCCCGACTCCGGGTCCTGCTGCCCTCCCTGGGGACAGGCCTTGAGCTGACGCCCACCCTCCTTCACCTCCCTCTGCTCGGCTCCAGCTGCCTCTTCCCTGGAGCTGGGCTCGCAGGGCTGCTGAGGGAGGGGTGGAAAGGCTGTGGGGGCCCAAGTGGAGCCCCGCGAGCAGCCGTCTCTCTGCAGGGTTCGCCGGCTGGGGCTGCGCGCCGCACGTGTTCCTGGCGTTGAAATACTCTAATCAGCGTTGGCTCCGCCACACTTCAGGAATGTTTGTGATTGCAAGATGCTCGTCATTGAGCTAGACCGTCTCCTTAATCAGAGTAAACCAGCTGGATTGAAACCCACTTTTCAAATTCGCTATTAAGCACCACGTTTTAATTCTGCGCTGCACGAACACACAGTCGTGGGGGAGGAATGTTCAGTGGGTTCTGTTGAGTTCTGTCCAGGAACTTGTGTTTCATGGAAGCTCACTGCACTGAGAGCACATTTCCCTAAGAGCAGATATTCCAAGACATGTAGACAGCTACCTCCGATCACGTCTGTGCGTGAATGTCTATGTTCTGCCCTAGCCAGGCGTCCAGGAGTGTGCCGTGTGCTGTGTGGACAGGCTGAGGCTGTTCCGGGACCTCGTTGGACACCAGGGTGAGACGCTCTGGTCTGCTCAGGGCCTGGCACCTCGCTCTCTTCTCCCGTCCAGCCTTAAACCGGCTGCTGACTTGGGCTGGACAGCGTGTGAGGTCAGCCCGCCTGTGGGTCCTGGAGGTCGACTCGCTGTGGGTCAGTTCCTGAACTATAAAGCACATCTGGAAAAGCGTTCGTTGTCACGTATCCATCGGTGAGCTCCTGGTTGGCATCTGCTGCAATCTGAGCGTCCGTCCGTGGCAGCCCTTGCCTGGGATTTCGACGTCTGACACGGGGAGTCCCCTGCCCTTCGGGATGCGCGTCGCCCTGTCCCGCAGACGATTCGCTTCGTCCAGGCGGCCGTGCTGGCCAGCGCCTGCTGGCCCTGCCCAGGTGCTGTGTGGCTGGAGCTCCCTGCAAGCCCAGAGCCTGGGGCGAGGGAGACAGTCCCGGCCACGGCGCCTCCGCAGAGAGCAAGCTTAACCACGAGGCCGCTTCCCTCTCGGATTCTGAGGGCCTGCTGTGTGTCGGACGTGCCCTACTAACAGATCTGCGGGGGAACAGGCCGTGGCCCCTGCTCCAGAGCAGCCCCCAGCGAGGAGAGCGAGGTGTCAGTGCCAGGCGTCCGGGCTGCAGGGAGCGCGTTTCCCACCAGACACTCGTCGGGGCTGCCCACGCGGAAGGGCAGAGCGTCCCTGCCCTGCACACCAGAGACCCGACTCTTGGAGGAGCCGTCCACGGTAAACCGAGCAAAGGCTTGTACCAGGCCCCCAGTTAAAGAGGCCAGGACACCTCACTTCCTTCGTCTGCCCTCCAGAGAGCCCCGTGAGGTGCCGGCGTGAGCAAAGGGGGAAGGGACATAACTAACCTGCAGAACGTGGCGTGGCCTGCAGGGGGCGCGTGCCCGCTCTGCCGCAGGCGCCCCTCTTGGGACCCAAGTGGCAGGTTCCGCTGAGCGGTGGGGACGCGCCCAGGCTGCGGCCTCCCTCCCCCGCCCCGTGCTCCCTGAGGAAGACCAGACCCACTGGGGCTGGAGCAGGACCCAGCTGGCGGGACTCTGGACCTTGTGGCACCAGCACAGCTGCGCATGGCGGGAACTTCTGGAAACCAGGAGACAAGGTGCAAATCCATGTCCTGCGACGTGAGACCCGCTCAGCTCCCTGGGCACTCGGTCAGGGGCCTCTTCCTGGATAGGTTTGTCGCATGACGTCCCGTGGCTGCTGTTACCAGTGACCATGTGCCAGGCAGCTTCAAATGGCAGAAATTTATTCTCTCAAGAGTTCTGGAGGCCGGAAATTCAAAGCAAAGTTTGCAGGGCCCTCCTTTCTCTGAAGGCTCTAGGGGAGCGTCCTTTCTGTGTCCCGTGGCCGCAGGCGTTCTTGGGCTCGAGGCTTCATCAGTCCGGTCCCTGCCCCGTCTTCCCGTGTCAGGCCTCCCTCTCCTTCCTCTTGGGAAGACACCGGTCATTGAGTCTAGGGCTCTGCGTGGACCCAGGATGATTTCATCTCAGGATCCTTAACTAATTACAGCCGGAAGACTGTGTTTCTAAATGAGATCGGATTCTGAGGTTCTGGGTGAACGTGAATTTTGGGGGCACTGTTCCGTCCACGAAACTTACTAAGCTCAAGTGGGGAAGCTGTGAGTTCTCTGCTCCCAAACGTGGGACCACAGCCTGGGGAGAGACGAAGCCAGAACGAGCCACAGGCTGGGAACGCGGAGGCGCAGGAGGGTCGGGGCAGAAGGAAAGCGGCACAGACAGACAGCGGAGCAGAGCCAGCTCCGCAGCTCTCAGACACGAGTGAGCCCAGGACAGGAGGAGGAGGTGGGGGAGGGGAATGGCCACAGGGCCTTTGCTCGACCCCTCTTGACTTGCCTGACCAACAGAGTGGTGTGGCTGTGACCCCCGGGGCCTTCCTGGAGCACAACTCTCAGAACCCTGAGCCCTGCGGAGGAGGTCCAGGTGCCCATGGCCGCCGTGCTGGACAGAGTGGGAAGGTTGGGAGCGGCAAGGAGAGAGGTGTGACCGGCCCAGCCACCCTGCTCCTGCCAACCACGTTGTCCCAGCCAGGCCCAGGCACCCCAGGAAACCAAGGTGAGCTGACCCAGCAAGCCCTCACCAGCCACGTGCTCACTACTGTGTTAAACCACGGGGCTTGGACACGTGGCAGTAGGTAAGTGACGTGGAAGGCTGTCCACGGGAGCATGGGGAAGACACAAAAGCACTTCGCGAAATGGTACACACACACGTATATGTGATACCTATAGGTGTTATGCACCTATGTGGGGGGCATGTAGCAGCAGAATTTGTTAAAAAGGAGTAGACTGTTTGGACTGTAAAACTGAGTAAATCTCTCAGAAAGCAGACAGTGAAATTTCATAAAAGAAATGGGAAATAGGAAAGAAAAAACAGATAATTAGAAGATCAATTCGGGAGGTCTGAAGAATGTAAGATCCCAAAAGAGAGATAAATGCAGAGGAAGAAATTATCAAAGAAACATTTTCCAGAAACATCCCCAGACTCACAGACGCAGGTTCCCCACGAGCCAGCTCAGGCCCAGAGCACAAATGCGCAAGGCCCTGTCCCAGAGCACGTCACGTGACAGCTCAGGCCGCGGGAGATGGAACAGGACTGTGAAGACGCAGAGGGAAAATAGGTCGCCTGCAAGGACACACGTCGGGGTGTGACCGGCTTCTCGGGGACGGCCTCCCGGAGTCTGGCTGCAACTCCCGCCTGGAATCCCTGGAACGACCCACGCTGGGTGAAGGGAGGTGGCTCCAGGCCTGGGGTTGCCGGATTGCTCTGTGCGGCCTGCGCTCGGGAAGACAAGGGGCGCCCGGAAGAGGGTGATGGGGACCGGAGGG
The DNA here is from genome assembly GCA_963575035.1 of Avahi laniger. Lineage (NCBI taxonomy): Eukaryota > Metazoa > Chordata > Mammalia > Primates > Indriidae > Avahi > Avahi laniger. The sequence continues at coordinate 20,691 of CAUYSK010122143.1, forward strand.
CGTATCTACGGGAGGGGAGGCTCCCACGGAGACGGAGGCTTCTAGCAGGAGGTTGCGGGTGAATCCAAATGCACAGGGAGCACCTGGGGCTTTCCAGGAAATAAGGACAAATAACCTGAGGGAACCGCGTGGAGGGCTGGGGAACTTTGGGCCTGACCCACCGCGGCTCAGCCTGGGGTCACTCTGCAGGCTCTCACCACACCCCGCTCATCCCGGGGCTCTATAGTTGCCGTTAGGAATGGTCACGGGGACCACAGAGTGGACAGAGCCCTGCCCTGTGGGAGCCTCACAGGGGCCACTGGGCACAGCTTCTGAGGGAGGTGATAGGTGAGCTGAATTGGCCGTGGGACAGTCAGGAAAGAGTGTCCACCAGGGCCTGTCCTGCGGCCCAGTGCTCTGGAGAGCCTGGCTTCTAGGGAGTTCAGAGTGAGAGTGAGTGAGGTCCCAGGCCGGGCAGGGTCGGCAGGGCCCAGGTGCCGTGCATCCAGGTGCCGTGAGGGGTGACACGGAGCCACTTCATCCCAGGCCAAGGGCCCGCTCTGCTCTCTACGGCCCAGCTGTCTCCGTCCATCCCACCAGCAATGTGTCCCGAGGGCTCCTCTCTGCCTGGCTGGGGCAGCCGCCCCAAGGCCTGGGAGCACAGCTCTGTTCCCAGGGAGGACGGGGAAATGCAGTTTTAGTCCATTCGTGACCCCAGGGGGAAAGGCTGGTGGTTTTGTTAGAAACCCACGTGGGGAGGCGTGTAGTCGAGCCCCCACCGTGGCCCTGCCCTGAACGCCCCCGTGGGACCCACACTGCTGGCTGCCGGCAGAGCTCCCTCCATCCTCCTAGAACTCGGGCCCAGTGGACCCCGAGCCAGGGCGGCTCCGAAAACTCCTTAGGACGAGGCGGATGCTTCCTGTCCCCTCGGAGCCCCCGGAGCAGGGGAGCGGTGGGCAACTCAGCCTCCAGCCGCCTAGGCCAGAGCTGGGGGCTACACCCCAGCTGGGGTTCTGTTAGATGGCGTTTACATGGGTCCCCAGGGGCCCCAGACAGTGGACAGAGCGTGGCCCGCATGGACTGGAGGAGAGGGTGGCCGTGGCCAGCCGGGAGGAGGACTGCCACAAGGAGCAGAGCGGAGCAGGCGAGAGGAAACCTCCTGCATCCCCAACAGCCCGAGAGCAGAGACGGCGGGGGGCCCGGGGAACCGAGGGCCTCGCGATCCATCTGGGCTCTCCGAACGTGACGTCCTCACAAGGACAAAGAAGGCTGAGGATTGAACGGTGCTGCCCTGCGAGGCGGGCCGGGGAGGAGCCCAGCACCTGCAGCTGGCTGATCTTTGTTCTGCACAACAATGGAAACACTGAGCCGTACTCCGATCCCCGTGGGCAGTCCATCCTGTGTCCCTGTGAATCGCCGCATTCATCACCGCAGTAATGGCCGGACGTTTTAATAGATTCCGCGTGTAAACAAAAACGTATACGGCCGGCACCGCGTCAGCTCATATTGTAAGCGGGGACATTCTTCATTTTCTCCGCAGAAATGAACCCAGAAACAAAAAAGTGGTTCGACCAAGCCCACGTTATTTCCATCGGTACTTTAGGCCAATTTTGTGCTCGGAGACATTACACGCTGGTCGCTGTGGTAATTGTGCTGCATTAGTCTCAATTTTCCTTAAAGCAGTTGTTGTTTGAATTATTTTAAATGCATGAATGGCCAGTTGTTGTGCTGTGGGGAAGCCTGCCTGGGGGAGAAGGGTGGGCGGAGCCAGTCACAGACCCCCGGCGTGGTGGGGTCAGGGGTTTCCTGGTGCCGCAGAGGTGACCCGCAGCTTGCTGAGAGGACAGGACACGTGGTTGGAGATTACGGCAAGTTGATCCGGTCAAGGGTCAGCTTAGGGTCGGGGTCACGGTTGGGCTTAGAGTTAGCCTAAGTCACATGATCAGTGTCGCAGCCCGTCCCTCAGACACTTGTTGGGGACGCAGGGGACGCAGGTCCCAGGGGGCCAGTGGGCTTCCCTCACAGTTCCTGGGGGTCACTGGTGCCAGATGGGCCTGCTTGGATGGCCGCTGCCCCGGTGCCCGGCTTGGAACCGAGATCCGAGGTGTTTGCGGGGTGAGTGGCAGCGACACACGGTTTACCGGCAATCCTGACCCTCGGTGTGTGGCCGGTAATGGGGGTTCTTCCGGCTGGAGACCGTCCTCCCTCCGTGCAGGCTGCCTGGTCTCCGAGCCTTGGGGAACCGGCGTCTCGCCTGTGCGCGGGCGCCTTCCCGCAGGCCCTGTGGCTGACGTTACTGGTGGACGTGGAACACCTCGGCCCTCCCCACCACACTGGCGCTTGGAGACGGAACCGCCACAGGTTTCCACGCGCTCTGAGCACGTTTCGGAGCAACTGCCTTCCGTAGCCTGGACAGGGTCTACAGAAATGCTGCTCACAGGCCACAGAATGATCTGGAAAGCTGCTCAGAGTCCTGTCCCAGACCCCTGGACCCCAACACGCACGGCGTCTAAGTGATCCTAAGGAAGGGTGGGGCCTGCCTCAGACGCTGAGAGTCCCCCACAGAGGAACCTTCCAAGAGCAGCCTCCCTGAGCCACAGAGCTGCCTGGGCTGGGACCGCCACGCCGCCATTTCTGCCCCTCGCTGCAAGTGACCCCGGGTCCTCTGAGGGCCGTCTGAGTTAGCGAGGTTTCCCGATTCCGATTTTATGAGCTCCTGAGGCAGAGGATGACAGCAAAGTGCTGGAGACACCCTTTCTTCTGTTGGTTGAGGACATCCTTATGATCTTACTGATGAAACTGCTTAGTGGTTTATTCGTTCGCAAAGGGCACAGGTCAACTTATTTCTTCTTGACTCTGCCTTGAAAGCCGTGATCAGCACGTAACTCGGACGGGCACGTGGGTGCGGTGGGAGGAGCTGTCACGCCCCGGTTTCCCCTCGACAGTGGGGCCCAGACGGCCGCCCTGGGGAGAGGAGGCCTACCGGCCAGCCCCTTCCTGGCATGGCTGCTGCGTGCCGCCTGGGAATGGAATACAGCGTTTCGCACAGACGTCTGTTAAACATCAGTCTTTAAAAACGAAAGGGGAAGATCTGGGTCCCCATCCAGAGCACTTTAAATGCCAACTCGCCATTAAACCCAAGATGCAGCAAGTGACACAGGTCCCTGGACGCGCTCTCTGCCCTGTCACCACCATCAACGCTGGAGTCGTCATCGCTGCGCGTCTGCCACTGGGTCCCTGGCGCGTCTCCTCCCCCTGACCTGGAGCATAAATCTCGGCCACGGCAGGCGTTGCGCGTGACCAGACTGCGCCGCTCCTCCCAGGGTGACGAGCCCTGCTCCAGGGCCCGGCCGTTGTACGGTAGAACTTTCTGGATCAGATCCGATTGTCTTGCCCCTGCTGGAGCAGTGACAGCTCCTCTGCGTGCCTGAGCAACGGCCTCGCGGAAGTCAGCGCGTCTCTATGGCCTCGGTGTCCTTGTCTGCAGACGTGGGTGAGGATGATGGGGAAAAAACACGATGGGTGAGAAAGGTTTCTAAAACAGCAGTGAGGTCTCTGTGTAGGAAAAGGATTGTCGTTTGCCTCATGTGGCACCTTCTAGAATATTCTGGAGGCTCACGTCCCCAGTGGTGGAGTCAGAATGAAGTCAGACCATCAGCCTCCTCCAGGAAACCTCCTGCCCCCCTGGTCATTGGCCCCAGCCCTGCACCTTCCGGACCACGTGGCTTCAGGTTCTCACAGGACACGTGGCGCGTGGCAGACAAGGTTTCGAGAGATGAGCACAGAGTGGGGTCGGCGTCCCTCCTCCCCGCCACGCCGGAAACAAGCTTCTGCGGCGCCGGAGGAAGCAGCACGAGATCGGCTCCTCTGCCGGGCCCGTGGGCAAGCGGCCGTGGCTCTCAACGTGAGTGAAACGCGGCTGCAGACCGACACGCTCTGCTCGTTGCCAGGCCTCTGCCAGCTTCCGGTTCCAGTGACCTTTGGAAATAAGGACAACCGCTCATGGTGTCGTGACTTAAAAACAAGTTACGTGCTGAGGTCAGGGTAAGAGCCCCCGCGGTGCAAGCCCCGCCCGTGGTGAGGACGTCCTGTCATGCAGCGGAGCCCTGGGCTTCCTCCTCACGCCTGCGCCTCGCTTGGGCACCCGGGGACTGCAGCAGGCAGAGGGTCACGGCAGGCAGAGGGGGCACCCCGCCCTCCCAGCAGCGATCCTGCCACAGTCGCAGGGACACTCGGCTCCAGCCTGCAGCGGGCGGGGAGCAGAGCGGTGGCCAGGGCGAGCTTCACTGGCAGGGGTGTGGTTCTGGCAGAAGAGCCTCGTAAGCAGGGCCAGAGGAGTGCCCAGGGCCTGCCTTCCTGCATTCAGCTCTCGTTCTCAAAGGAGCGTGGAACTCCCCAGCTCAGACAGGAACGTGACCTCCCAGCGGGACAAAGAGCTCAGCCCGTGGGCCACCTCCTGCCGTTGGAAATCTGCTGGGGCGTCCCGTGAAGATGCAGGCCCTTTGCACCTCAGCCGGACCCCCCAGACCATCCTGGAGAGGACGGGGCTCCCTGGCCCACGGGGACTGAGGGGAAGGCTGAGGACGTCTCCCCACCATGCCTGTTGGCTAATTCTAGGCCAGGATTGACCTCTGCCTGTTCAAAAGGGAATTTTTTTAAAAAGCATCAAAGCGAAGACTCAAGCCCAAGCTGTAATAAATAAGCCCTATCTTTGGAAAGGAATGCTGTTCTAAAGATGGAGGGCAGAGTTAGCTCTGGAAATAGTCCTAACAGTAAACGGAGGAGACTTTCAGAGAGCATCTGCTTGTTGGTATCAAAGAGACAGACGGCGATGGCCGTGACCCAGGAGCCGGGCATCAGAAGGAAAGAAAAACCTGCAATGAATGCAGACATCCAGAGGTTTACCGAGAAAAACACAAGATGAATACAAAGATGCCAAAAATATAAGAGTAGAATTTAGATATGTATTGGAAGCTGCAAATAACAAAAAGTGACTGCAGAAAGTCAAAACGTGACGTGGAGAACAGTCTTAAAACCAAGAGATGATGCCCAGGGAAGTAGGACCAAAGAGGGGGCAGAAGTTGGTAGGTGTGGAGGACGGATGTGTGGCCTGAGAAGGGCGAGTGCTCCTGGAGGGATCACAGCAGTGGCAGGGACAGAAGGAAAGATCAGACTGGGGTTAAAATGTGGTGTGGGAAAGAAGCTCAGCCGAAGGAAACCTCCAGTTAAAAACAAACGAAAACACTCTGGATCCAGCCATTTTATGGCAGTATCTTTGAATTTAAAGAATGAAGAGGCTGGGCGTGGTGGCTCACACCTGTAATCCCAGCACTCGGCTGAGGTGGGAGGATCACTTGAGGCCAGGAGTTTGAGACCAGCCTGGGCAACATAGTGAGACCCCAACTCTACTAAAAAACTTTAAAAATTAGCCGGATGTGGTGGTGGGCGCCTGCAGGCTCAGCTACTTGGGAGGCTGCAGCAGGAGGATCGCTTGAGCCCAGGAGTTCGAGGCTGCAGTGCGATACGATCACACCGCTGCACTCCAGCCTGCGTGACAGAGCGAGCCCCTGTCTCTAAAAACGAAGAATGAAGGAAATCAGGGAATCCGTAGTGGGTGCTCCCGTGATCATCACCGAAGGAAAACAAAAAAGAGAGAAGAAGCCACGGAACCCACAGATACAAGCAGGCTGTGCCCTGAGCTCAGCGAGACTTAGAGCCAGAAGACAAAATGAGGATCCTCTGAAGAGACTGGACTGAAAAATAGTCTTACTTGTGAATCCAGTCCTGTTTTTAGTGTTGTTTTGGACAAAAGGAGCAAATAAGACAGTTTTAGACTCACAAGAATTTAGAAAGTATACCACCCACATAACTTTCCTGAAAAGGCAAATGAAAAATGCACTCAGGACAATCAAGAAAGAAATCAAAACCAGGAGGTAAAGATGGAAAAGTCACCTCTAGAAAGATCTATGGCGACCATTGGTACAGCTGAGTACATGGAGACAGACGTAAGTAATTCCTGTAGCTATGGTTTCAAAACTGAATGTAAAACCCAGCGCTACCGTTTAACATACTCTGTACATCGTGAAAAGCAATCGTGTGATAATTTGTAACCTTTGATTAAATTAGCAAATGCTGAGGACAGCAGACAGCAGCAGGAGACACTCAGTGTCTCGGGGTAGAAGGAGCCACGTATTTCAGTTATTAGAAAAATAGTTTAATCACGAAGAGTGCGTTGAATAACATAACGGCTGCCACTAACAGAAACAAAAGCATGATTTCTACTAAACTACAGACGAGGAAATTTGTGTGTGCGTGTTAAGATGAGATAAACTATGAAAGGAACATAACCAGAAATCATACGGAACAGAAATCTGTCGTGTGTCATTTTTTTTTAAAGTCAGAAAATAAGTCTGAAAGGATTTTCAGAAGGGAAAATTATTGTACATATGGAGTCTGAAGTTATTCCAGGACGTTTGCATAGTTAGTGTGTTGATCAGTAAATATGGAAATTTTGATTCAATGTATGATTTTTCTAGGAGAAAAAAATTCTGTTCAAGACAATTTCAGTATCAGTGATGACAATAAATGTACATGGGTTAATCTCCTCTATGGAAAGACAAAGACTATCAAACCAGATGTTCAAAATAGACAAATGGGTATTACCTTCTAAGGGCTCTACTACAAACAAAAGCAATAAGGTCAAAAGTAAAAAAAAATGAAATGAAGTAATAAAGATACACCAGGCAAATGCAACTTGAAAGGAAATCTAGAGGTAAAACATCAAATTGCAACCTATGATGTGATGTACTGATACATTTACTTATTGACACATATTTATACCTGATAGTTCAGACGGTAATGAAAGTGTCACATTCAGAAACCTTTTTTTTTTAATTTCAGCATATTATGGGGGTACAGATGTTTAGGTTACGTATGTTGCCCTTGCCCCCCACCCCTGCCAAGTCTGAGTTTCAAGTGCGTCCGTCCCTCTGATGGTGCGCAGTGCACTCTTTGTGTATGCATATACCCGTCTCTTCCTCCCTGCTCCTATCCGCCCGATGCCCGATGAATGTTATTCTGATATGTGCACTTAGGTGTTGATCAGTGAAACCAGTTTGCTGGTGAGTACATGTGGGGCTTGTTTTTCCATTCTTGGGATACTTCACTTAGTAGGATGCGTTGTAGCTCCATCCAGGAGTATACAAGAGGTGCTATATCACCATTGTTTCTTAAAGCTGAATAGTACTCCATGGTATGCATATACCACATTTTATTAATCTACTCATGTATTGATGGGCACTTGGGTTGTTTCCACATTTTTGCAATTGTGAATTGAGCTGCTATGAACATTCGAGTGCAGGTGTCTTTATCACACAGCGACTTTTGCTCTTTTGGGTAGATGCCCAGTAATGGGATTGCTGGATCGAATGGTACTTCTACTTGTATCTCTTTAAGGTATCTCCATATCACTTTCCACAGAGGTTGCACCGGTTTGCAGTCCCACCAGCAGTGTATGAGTGTTCCTATCTCTCCGAATCCAACCTTTATGCATGGATTAGCATAGCATAAGAGTAGATTATGCAAACACAATTACAAATAAATGAAATAATCAGAAACACAATTTTCAGTTTGAAATTTAAACATCTCTACAATCCATGTTAAGATCAAGTAAACGCCACCACCACCAACAATGAGAAGAAGCAGAGCATGGATCTTATGAATAATAAAATTACTGAAATTGAATCTGCTGCTAACGTATTAGAATTAGAGCATACAAACAAGGCTGCTTCCAGTTTTCAATCATTTTTGAAATGTCTACAAAAATATCCACAAACCAACACATGAATTAAACCTCACAAAGAGGAGAAATACATCAGCCTTCTTTTCCAGGATTGATACATTTTATTTAAAACTATACCAAAAAATAATAACCTTATAAAACAGTACTTCCTTATAATTTGTTGATTAAGTATGAAATAAAACACGCAGCCATACTCACAGGTCACATGCAGGGTCTGACCCTGGATAGAGCTGCCAGTTAAAGTGACGTGGGCAGGGCCAGTGTGTCCTTGGTAACACCATGTGGGCGTTTTAGTTACTAACATCCCATCTAGAATGTGATAAGAATAACACACAGTGTAACTGCAGGTACGGCGAAAGATTTACAAATCAGTACACGTGTGTCTTTAAATGCCTTTATTTCCGAATCGTAAAGAATGAAAATAAAGAACTAAGCTAGAGAAAAGCCAAGGTAACTAGTAGAGAGAAAATAAACATGAATGAATTTGAAAAAGAAAGGCATGGAATCGACCATTGCCTCTTTAAAAAACCTATAAAAATGTGATTTTTTTAAACCTCTGTTGTATATAATTTGTTTAAAGTCATCAAATAAATCTGAAAGGAAGAAGGGAAAATTATAGCACTTGTGGGGTCTGACTCACGGGTGTTTGCATAGCTAGTGCATGGATCAGTCTGGAAATTTTGATTAAATATATGACTTTTCCAGGGGAAAAATTATAAAAAATAACTGAAGGAGGAGAAAAGTGCTAGTATTTTCCAATAAAATACTGGAGCAATGGCTTTAACTTAAAGGCACCGGCTATCCTGGCCCCTGAGGAGAGAGTCAGCCTGTCCTTTGAAGTTTCGAAGCCAGGCGCTGACTTCTCTCTGGCTGTGGAAGTCCTGGGTGGCGTCTCCTTCCAACATAAGGCCGCTCCGTCGACATTGGAAATGTACCGTTCGGCGTAGCCGCCTTCGCCAGTGATCTTCTGGGTAACTCGCTGCTGCACTCGCACTTCCGTGTCGCGGAGACGGCGTCTGCCCTGGAACCTCGCGGACCAGCCTGCGCTGGCTCCAGCGTCTCTTCTGCAGCTTCCTCTCCTCGCTTAGCCTTCGCAGAGCTGAAGAGGTCGGGCCTTGCTCGGGATCAGGCTTTGGTGCAGGGAGGTTGTGTCTGGGCTGATCTTCCATCCAGACCATGAAACGTCTTCCCTATCAGCAAGAAGGCGGTTTTGCTTTCTCATCATTCGTGTGTTCGCCGGCCTAGCACTTTTTATTTCCTGCAAGAACCTTTCCTTTTCATTCACAGCTTGGCTGTCTGGTGCAAGAGGCCTGGCTCTCAGCCTATCTGGGCTTCCGGCATGCCTTCCTCACCAAGCCCACTTATTTCTAGCTTTTGATTTAAAGTGAGAAACATTTGACTCTTCGCTTGAATACTAGAGACTACTGCAGGGTTGTTCCTTGGCCTCATTTCAGAATTGTTGTGTCAGGGAATAGGGAGGCCCGAGCCGGGGTTGGGGATGGGGAATTGCTGGTCAGAGCACACAGGACATTCGTCGGTTAAGTTCTTGTACGAGGGTGATTTGTGGTGCCCCAAATCACTTACAGTAGTACCTTCAAAGCTCACTGGTCACAGATCACCATAAAAGGTGTAACAATAATGACAAAAGTTTGAAATACTATTGAGAATCACCAAAATGTGACACAGACACAAAAGTGAGCACATTCTGCTGGAAAAACGGTGTTGATAGGTGCTTGACGCAGGGTTGCCACAAACCTTCAATTTGCAGAAAATGCAACATCTGCAAACACAGTAAAGCAATGTGCGTGACGTGAGGCCTGCCCATATTGAATGCATTTTCATTTCTTACATAGTTTCTGCCATGTGGGTATGATCGCTTCTGTTTTTCTTTTAAAGGCCTTAGACTTGAGGGTGCTGTTATTTTACGTAAGTACAGGCGATGTGTGTCCCACTCACCACTGGCAGCAGAGAATGCCCACTCTGGGGGTGCAGGGACGCCCCCAGACATGCCTGTCTCCCCTGTAACAGGGGCACACAGGGAACTCAAGGGCGCTTGGCTGGATGGTCCAGTGCCACCTCAGGAATCTTCGTGGTGCTCAGAAATGACTTCGATGGTGCTTCCCTACCTTTGGGACGCCTCTCATGCCATCGGTGTCCTGTTTATGTTATTAAACGCACTCCTAATGATTCAGCAGTTTCACTAGTTCCTAAAATGAATTGGGCAAATTTCCATATTTTTGAGTATTTGGGAAAAAGATATCAGCATACTAAATATTTTAAGGAATGTGCCTATTAAACCGTCTCCGAAGCTGCAGCAAGTTACCCAGAAGATCACTGGCGAAGGCGGCTACGCTAAGCGACAGGTTTTCAGTGTCGATGGAACAGCCTTATGTTGGAAGGAGATGCCAGCTAGGACTTCCACAGCCAGAGAGAAGTCAGCGCCTGGCTTCAAAGCTCCAAAGGACAGGCTGACTCTCGTTGGGGCTGATGAAGCTGGCGCCTTTAAGTTAAAGCCGTTGCTCACGTGCCATTCTGAGAATCCTTGGACCCCTAAGAATCAGGCTGAATCTCCTCTGCCTGTGCCCTATGAATGGCGCAACAAGCCTGGGTGTCAGCACATCTGTTTACAGCACGGTGCACTGAGTAGCTTAAGCCCACTGTTGAGACCCACTCCTCAGATTAAAAAGAAAAAAAGATTAATTTTGCAATATTACTGCTCGTTGACAATGCATCCGCTCACCCTGGAGCCCTGATGGAGATGCGCGAATTCATGCTGTGGTCGTGCCTGCTCACAGAGCGTGCGTTCTGTGGCCCCGGATCGAGGAGTCGTGCTGACATTAAAGTCTCATTCCAGCCATATTAAGGCAATAGCTGCCATAGATGCTGATTCCCGGATCTGTGCAAAGTAAGTCGAACCTTGTGGAAGGGATTCACCATTCGCGATGCCGGTGAGAACATCTGTGATCACAGAGTAGGTCAAAATACCAACTTTCACAGGAGTTTGGAAGAAGCTGATTCCAACCCTCATGGATAACTTTGAGGGGTTCTGGACCCCAGTGGAGGGAGCACCTGCAGATGCGGTGGACACAGCAGGAGAACGGTAGCAGAATTAGAAGCGGAGCCTGAAGGTGGGACTGAGTTGCTGCAATCTTGTGTTCGAACCTTGTTGGATGAGCAGCTGCTTCTCGGGGATGAGCAAAGAGAGGGGTTTCTTGAGATGGGACCTGCTCCTGGTGAGGATGCCATGGAACGTTGTTGAAGTGACCACAAAAAATTTAGAATATTCCATAAATGTGGTGGATAGGGTAGTGGGTTGGGAGGATGGACTCTAATTTTGAAAGTTCTGCTGTGGACAAAATGCAGTTGAGTAGCATCGCATGCTGCAGGGAGCTCTTTGGTGGAAGGAAGGCTCAATCGAGGCAGGAACTTTGTTGTTTTCTTATTTTAATAGCTTCCAGCCAGCCCAGCCTTCGGCAGCCGCCCTGACCACCGGCGCCATCAGCGTCCACACAGGACCCTCTGCCAGCAAAGAGGGAGACTAGCTGAGGGCTCAGATAATTGTGAGCCTTTTTTAGCAATAAAATATTTTAACTAAGGCACATACATTGTTTTTTAGACATGATATTATTGCACTCTTAAGGAGCACAGTATAGTGTAAACATGACTTTTTCACGCACTGGACACCTAGAAATCTTGTGACTTTCTTCGCTGGGAGACTTGCTCCGCCGTGGGGGTCTGGGAGTGGCGGTGCCTCTGCGTGTCTCCGTCAGATAGAAGGACGCAGCGTTACCGAAGACCAGATTTTTTAAAGTTTCTAATTCAATAGACACTGGAAAAGGCAGTAAGAAGACACAATTTCAGTCTTTAAAAACTAAAAACCAAATGAGCAAAAGCACCGTTGGCCACAGATGCCGGGATCACCTGCAGGGTGCGGCAGGCCCTGCCCGGGTTCGGGTCCGTCCGGATCCAAAGCCAGTGCGGTGCCTCGGGGGCCCAGCCCTGCCCCCAGGCCGAGTCAGGGAGGCCTGCGGTCATCGCCACCACTGGGGACTTGTCAGAAGTTCCGGCAACGCGGTCGCATCCATGTTTGGTGTAAGCATGGCCGTTGGCGCTGGTGAGGTGAGCAGCTGCTTCAGAAACTCGGGAGAATCACTGAAATAACTTGAAACTAATAAGGGTTTATTAAATTGAGTCAATTACAAATATAGATGCTCTTTACTTGTATTCGGCTTTAAAGTTTCCATAGATGCAAACACTCTGGGGTGTGGATCAGAGTTCTGGGAGCTCCGGCCCGCAGGCCAAGTCCGGCCACCCTGCTTTCGCAGAGGCTGCGTGGACATGGCCTTGCGCGTCCACTTGTGCCCTGACCCCTGACGCGTCGGCGCCACGGTGGCGGGGTCGGGCCGTTGCTGGAGAGAACGCATGGCCCCCAAAGCTGAGAATCCATGCTGTCCGGCTTCTTGCAGCGCAGGTATCTGCCGGTGCCCCTTAGGGAGACACTTGCTACGTACACACAGAGGAACTACGGTAGAGAGCAAATACGTTTAGTTGAGATAACACACAAAATAACTTGAATAACCTTAGTAAGAAATGGTTGGCACAAAGCCTTTACCGTGAGAAACTTTATTAAAAAGACCTGGACGGGTAAAAAGATGCCATAAAACGTGGAGAAGGGGAGTGAAGAGCTAGTGTTGTGAGATTATTCTTCCACAAATTAATTTTTAGGTTTAATAAAATTTCAATTCAATTTTCATGAATTTTTGGAACTCTCCAAAATTGTTTACCTTTTACAGTTTACAGTTTATCTCAGGGTGTAGTTCAGTTTCGGATGTCGGAAGGACTTTGTAGCTACCGCGGGTGCCTGGCCCCGCAGGCGAAGCAGATGTGTGCACAGCAGTCGGGGCTGGGCGGGTTGGGAGCAGCCCCGCTGGGTTTGGGGCTACCTGGCCGTCCGGAGCTTCGGTCCCGCCATGTCTCCCTCCCATGTCTCCCTCTCATGAGTTAACAGGAGGACGGTGAAGTCCCAGGCATGTAATTAAAAGCTGGAAAAATGTTAGCTCTTGTTTTCTGACCTGTGGAAAACACCAGGTGGCCCTGAAATGAACCAAGGGTCACGAGCATTGAATGCAAGATGCAATGGGCATTTCAAACCGGGGAGGAAGGGCCGGGGCCCCGGCAGCGGGGGCTGGGAAGGTTGGCTTTGCATTTGGGGAAGAATTCAAGTTGGCCCCTTACCGCACACCACGTTCCAAATGAAATTCCCTGGGATTATAAACCGTAACCAACGCAAATCTGGGATGACTGGGAGCGTGCAGGTGAGTGAGCTGGGCGAGAGGGAGACGCTTCGGTGGCACATGCGGCCTGAGAGGTCAGGACGAGTAGCAGATGCTCATCTGACACCATGTGCCTAGGCACTTAAGTGATTGTTCATTCTGACAGCCACCCCATGGGCTGAGGGCTGCTATTATCCCCATTTCACAGATGAGAAAACTGAGGCAGGGAGATGCCAAGTACCGTGCTTCAGAGCACTTGAAGAGACCGCCGGGCAGGACAGGGCGGAGGCCTCATGGAGAGGGAAGCCAGGCCAGGGAGGGGGGCACGTGGCACGTGGTGGCAGGACATCAGCTGCTGGCCAGTGGGAAGGGGGGACCCCCTGGAGGTGTAGGCCCAGGTCAGACAGCCCCTCACAGTAGGATCTTAGTGGGGCACACGCAGGTCAGCCCAAGCTTCAGGCCAGGTGGCCGACGAGGTCCCACCAGTGCTGGAGGTCCCAGGACTCTCAGTCGGCTCTGTCATGAGGTGGGAGCTGGGGTCTGACCACGTCACACCGCTACGCACAAGCTCAGCCTCCCCGTCCCCAGGTGCAGGGAGCAGCCCGTGGGGAGCCAGAAAGGGGGCCCAGGTGTCTCCCGGGCCTGGGGCTGTCCTTAGGTCACTGTGCTCCAACAGCAGCCAGGGGAGCCGTGTCCCAGCGGACGCCCTGCCCGGGCTTGGGTTTGAGGGACGCCCGCCTCTAACCCTGCTGGGTGAGGACCTCCAGCAAGGGCCGCGCGGGAACATCAGAGCTGCGTGTTCCCCGCTGCCCTGTGCCTTAGTCTCGAGATTCCTGCACTGAAGATACTTCTCTGGGGCCCCCACTAGTCCCCAGGCCCCGTGACTGGGGAAGCCGAGGTGTGTGCTGGGGACAGGCCCAGGCGTGGCCAGTGGTGGCAGGGCCTGGGATTGTCACGCCAGGCGGGCAAAGGCAGGGCTGCCCCCCTGCTCTGGGTGAAGTGTGGTCTCACTGCGGATGTTCTGGATTCTTGGATTATGCAAAGCCTGGTTGATGATTAAAACACCTGTGCAGTTTGGAAGCGCCGGAGGCAAGTGGCAGCGTTCCCCGAAATCCATTTTTAACAAGCCAGGGAAGCTTCTGGGGACTGGTTATGTCCTGCCCCCCGAATGTCAGCCAAGCGCAGGACAGCTGGGTGCATCGTTGGGGACGTGGGGGGTTGGCAGAGGCTGGGGCCTACCTGCAGCTGTGCTCGGCCTGCTGCCCTCCTCCCACAGCTGCCTGGCGTGGTGACGGGCACTCCGTCAGAGCCAGGTCCCAGGGCCTGCTGTGAGCGCCCACTGCCCTCTGCGCCCTGACAGCAAAGGCCCAAACGAGTGCATGAAGCCCCGAAGAGTTGGCCACTGTCATCCACCGCCTGCCGGCCCCTTGCACAGAATGTTGTCATCCCTGCAGCTAGGGTGCAATGTCATCGTCACATGTCACACAGTGGCCCTGTGCAGCAGAGAGACTGAGGCTCAGGTCCTGTCCTTACCATGCTGGGTTGGATTTGGGACCGAGGCTTTCCTGCTCCGAAAACCCGAGTGCTGTGCTGTGGCCTGGGGCAGCACTGCTGGTTGGGGGCGGTCCCTGAGCACGCCAGCCCAGCGTCCCCAGAGCCATCCCTTGGCGGGGGGCACTTCTTTCTGGAGCCGCCCAGACGCACACAGCGGGCTCCAGGCCCGCCAGGCGCCGGGGTGCACGTGACCGCCCCTGCAGGCGAAGGCAGCAGACCTAGCACCCATCTCAGCTCCCCTGTGGCCCCAGGAGCAGAGTGACCGTGGAGGCCTCCAGTTCCCCGTGAGCAGACTCACCGAGGGTCAGTGAGGTGGCCAGAGCCACACCAGGGGAAGCGCAGGGAGCACACGCCAGGGCCCTTCCCGTGTCCACGGCCGCCAGGCCATCCCTCTGCCCTGCTGTGTGCGCACACAGCGTGCGGTGCTGAGGCTCACTCCACGTCCCGGGCAGCTCCGCTCGTGGGGGCGAAGGGGCTGTTCTGTGGAACCCTGGAAATGGGCCAACCCGATGGTGTGTCCCGGCCGGCGCAGGAGGCGGCAACGCTGGGAACAGTGGGTGTGGGGGGGTCAGGCTGCACCAGGCTCCTGAAAGCAGAGGGATCCTCGCGCCCTGTGCATCAGAGGCCACGCCGCTGTCCTTCGATTTGCCGTAAAGAGTCAGGGTCTTCTGAGCGTCTGCAGCAGGGCCCTGGGGCCGGCGTAAGCGAGCCCCTCGTCACGTGACCCTGGGATGTCTCCCCACCCAAGGGGCCCAGACCCAGACCCAGACAGAAAATGGAACTGATAGTCCCTGATCCGGTCTCAGGACATTCCAGATGAATCTGGAGCTGTTGAAAAACTATGACTGTAGGAAACTACTAGAATGTGTGTAACAAATATCACTGTTTTAGCAGTGGGCGGATCCACTGGAAAAACTAGCAGTGCTCACTGCACGGAAATGAGATTGCGCTGTGTCTAATACGGTATCAGCAGGAACAGAGGCCGGGCCGAGCGGGACAGGAGGCGACAGTACATATGCCGGGCAACTCTCGTAGACAAACGTGGGTGGCTTCGTGGCCCTCGGTGGCCCTGGCGGTGTTTGTGAGAGGCTGACTCTCTCTTCTCCTTGCTCCTCAGGTCTCCTGACAAACGCACCCCCTGAGGGGCCCCCGGGAGTGGCCTTGGCTCCCTGGAGAGTCCACACTGGGCCACAGGCCTCCGTCCGCCACGGACTCCACCCGTTCTCCGCCATTGCCCACTCTCTTCCCCGCGGCCCGCCAAGGATAACCTCATCCTCGGCATTCTGCATCCCGGCCCGTCCGGCTGAAGCGAGGCGGCCGGGACTCGGACACACGGGCGGGCGGCGCCAGGCATCAGCAATACCCGTCTGTGGGAGCCCGGCTGTGCCCACCCGCTGCCGGCCCTGCTCGAGGACGAGGACAAGGACGAGGAGGCACCGGTGCCCGGAGGAGGCTGCAGCCCGGCCAGCCTTAGACACAACGCCCGGCCCAGGGGACTGTCAGGTGCGGAAGCCGCCTCTTCCTGTGCCCAGACTGTCCGAATCGCTTTTATTTTCTTATACTTTCAGTACACTCGATAGACCAAAGAGCAAAATCTATCCTAACGTGGACGCGCCCTGTCAGAGTCCCGGGGTCCTTTGAGGGCGGGGGGCCCGTGGCAGAGACATGCTGGCGGCTCTGGCGGAGCGGAGAGGGCAGCCGCGGCCCATGCCTGCACCCCAGGAACGCCCCGGCACCACATGGAAGGACGGGCTCTGGCCGGAAGGAGGCCGCGGCGCACCTGCGGGAGTTGGCCGGGGCATGGCCGGCGTTGGGCCCCACGCAGACACCGCGAGCCCCCCGGGAGCACAGACCGCTGTATTCCTCTGTACTTAGATCGACTTTATCGTACTAAAATCACTTTCTGTTTAACCAGTAAACATGCCTCTTCTGCAGCTCCATTTTTGATAGTTGGATAATCCGGTATTTGCCAAGAGCATGTTGGGTCTCCCGTGACTGCCGTCGCATCCGATACACCATTTAGCTCCAGAAAGCAAATTAAAGAAAACTAAAGTAACACTTGTTTGAAAGAGATCATTAAATGTATTTTGCAAAGCCTAAAGTTATATATTTAACAGTTTTTATATGTTGTATATTTGTAGAAAATCCTATTTAACAATCAATGTGGCAGCCCCGGCCATCCCGAGAGCCGGGCTGAGTCCCATGTGTTCCTGAAGACTCTGTGGGGTGGGGCGCGGTGGGAGGGGCGCCCCGAGGCCAAGGGGCGCCGGGCGGAGAGGCAGGACTCTGGGAGGAGCGCGCTGAGGACCACGGCGCTGGTGTCTCGCAGAGGCATCCGCCAGCACCCGGGGGAAGCCGGGTTCCTTTTGCCTCTGGGTTGGTGTGACGGTTCCCACCCGTTGGTCTCCGTGTTGGTGAGCGTTGGGTGTACAATATTTGACCACGCCTCTTCCAGTGGGTTCCGTTCCCCCGTTTCTGACCCCTTGGCCACTTGTGGATCTCGAGGCCAGTCTGCCGCCCTCTCCCCAGGTCTGCGTGCCCTCATTCTCAGAAGTCCTCTGTCTTTGTGTCGGAGGTCAGGGGAGCGGGGTGGCAGAGGCCGGGGCAGGGCCTGTGAGTGCGGGGTGATCTGGGTCCGAACCCGGCAGCCCCAGGCTCCTTCATTCTCCCACGTTCCGCTGCAGTATACTACCTGAGTCCAATTAACATGAGTATTATGCTAGTTCTATGCTACTAAAAAACAAAAAAGATTAAAAAAATAACTATATAGAAGCTTTTCCGGCTACCATAGTCTACAGATAGGAAGGAACTCCGTTTATTTAAGACCTGCTCCAGCACCCGCGAGGACGTCACTTCCCTCTCCGTCACAACCCAGAGGTGTTCGTGTCCTGGACTGAGCGGCTGAGACCGGGGTCTGTCGCGGAGGCGGCGGCCCTGGGAAGGCAGCCGCCGGCGCTGGTGATCGGGCCTGCGCCCAGAGCAGGGTGGGGTCCCGGGGCTGCGGCCCCACACGCCCCTGACCAGCCAGCGTCCCCACCAGCTCCTGTCCGTCGCCTGTTTCTTTTGAACGTGCGTGTGGACACCTTCGAGGGCAGAACCCGGGAGATTTAAGATGTTACAGCATATTTTTTTTCTTGTTTTACAGTATTCAATTTTGTGTTGATTCAGCTAAATTATGAAAATAAAGAAAAAATCCTTTGGTAAGCATGGCTTTTGTTCCCTGGCCGTGGTGTCCTGGGAGAGGGGCTGCAGCCGGCGTGGCTGGTGGGGCCGGCAGGCGGGGTCTGGCACGGGGCCTTGGGTCGGAGCAAACGTGGACGTTTTCCCTGGACGCAGTGCCTGAGGCCCTCGCAGCTCTGCCGGCCCTGCCCGTGCGTGGATCGCGCAGTCCGTGAACCCTCTAGGTTTTCTGCACCCACAAGGATGGCCTCTGCGGCTGGCGCCCGGGCGAGGGGATAGCGCCGGCTGCAGCACTGCGTGGGGGATCTATGAACCCCGCGAACACCCCGCGCTGCCCCACACAAGGCTGAATCCGGGGTCCATCCATTGGTCACATGTGCAGCCACTTGAGATGCAAAAGCCATCTCACTCTCCTTTCCCCCTGTGCGGCGGGCAGATCCGGCAGCCAGCGGGGGGGCTGCCGGCCACAGGCGCTCGCTGTTCTCAGGAGCCGGCCCCACGCGTGCCCTGGACACGGAGAAGCAGCCCTGCCCAGGGAGACCCACAGGAGACCCGCAGCTAAGGGCCCCTTTGCAAAGGAATCTCAGCTCTCCACAGAGCAGGTGTGGCGTTCAGGCCATCGGTGCTGCCAGAGCCCCCCCACCGAGATCACCCGGGCAGGGTCGGTCACACCAGTCACTTTGCAGCTGCTGGTTACAAAACACCGGCCTGGACGGCTGTGGGGGTGGAGGCCTGTTCTTCATCTCACGGAGGCAGAGACGGGACCCCAGCCTCTCCTGCAAGGACCCGGGCTGGTCCTGCGCGGGAGGCAGGACTGCAGCTGCCATGGGAGCCCCGGCCGGCCCCTTCCCCTCGCAGGGGCCCCTCGTGCTACGTGGCCGGTGAGCTGCCGTGGGCCCCGCGGTCACTGCAGACTCAGACAGGACGGGGCAGCGTGGCCAGGGCAGCGCCGGGACTCTTCCTCTTTCACAGGGAGCTCCGCGCTGCACGGAGCCGGGGTCGGCGTGCGGGGTGGAGGGAGCCAGCTCCCCGCCGGGGGGCTGAGGCCGTGCTATGCTCGGAGGCTTGCCACAGGGGTGTGGGCCCAGACCTCTCCTGGAGCCATGGGCCCCATGCAGGCTGGCGAGGGCGTCTCCTAGGGAGTTGCTCAGTTGGGGCGACACCGGGGAGCGCAGCACCGACCGCCTCTGCTGCTGCTGCGCTGACTGAAGCAAGTCGCCACCTCGAGCTGGGTGTGCCATCCGCCCTGTCTGGGAAGAGCTGGCGATGCCCTGAGGCCCTGCCCTTTGCTAACTAGCACAGCTGTCTACCTGCCAATGGGGGATGGTCACGCCACCCCACTTCCTGGGTCTCCGGAGGGGCTACGGAGAGAGCCCTTGGCAGGGTCCTGATGCCTGCAGATGTGCCCTGCGCCGTGAGTGCGCACAGGGCCCTGGGCCAGCCAGGCCGCCAGCCGAGGGAGAGGACGCAGGTGAGTCTGCCTCGGCCTCCCGTGGACCCTCTGCCCAGAGCTGCCCGCTGCCACCCTGGCAGCCCCACCGGGAGGACCTTGCTCTGAGCCAGCACAGCGGCGGAGGCCACGCTCCCTCCCTCGAGGGCGCCCTGCCCTGGGGAACAGGCCCTGCGGTCTGAAGGGGTGCGGTGGGTCGGTGGGTCTCTGTCCTCTCCAGCCTGGGCCAGCCTCTTAGTCGTAGTCCGGAACAGAGTGGAGCCACACAGGCCCGGCCGGAAGCCAAGTCCCATGGCACTTTATGGGGTGGCCTGGGCCAAGCCGTGGTTCCTCTCTGAGCCTCAGTTTCCCCACTTGTAGCATAGGGAATCATGCTGCGCTCAGGAGGCTTCACTAGAGATGGAGGGTGACATAGCATGTGACGTGCTGGCGCACAGAGGTCCTGACCCCGGCCAAGGGCTTCCTCCCCGCGGCGCCCTCAGGGGTGACTGGGCACTAGCGCCTCGCCCGCCTGCCCGCTCCCACCATGCAGAACTGTCCAGCGCTCCGTACGGTGCTGGTTTCTGGGCCGCCCGTCTGGACTGAGCTCTGCTGCTTGTGCGGTTGCTTCTCTGGGCCTCAGCTGCCGTGTCCCAAAGTGGGGATGGCACGGCCGCCTGCTGGACGGGAGGGGGCTGCACCTGAATGTCTGGAGGCTCCGGGGCGGAGCAGGGCTCCTGTACGGTCCTGTAGCCAGTGTCACCGGTGCCCATGGGGTGCCCTCTGTGGCTGGTCCCGGACTGGCCAGTGCAGGTTGGGGGTGGGCGTGCGTGGGGACAGCCTGGTACAGCAGCGGGAAGCAGGCGGAGGGGCCTGGCATACAGCGTGTGTGTGAGCAAATGTGTGGGCACATATGTGAGTGTGTGTGCCTGGTGTGTTTGCGGTGTGTGTGTATGGTGTGTGTGTGTGTTGTCAGTGTGCACATTTGTGTGCATCTGTGCCCATTTTCACCATGTGCTCACGTGCTGAGCAGGCTCTGGGTCGGGGTCCGAGGAGGAACCCTACGGGATTCCTGACCTCCAGGATCCCCCGTGGTCATGCCCAGACCCTGGGAGGGAGCTGGGCAGGGCTGACCACTGGCAGCACCCACCGCAGAGCCCAGGCTCTCCCAGAATTTTGAGTGTCCCGGCACCTCCCCTGCCCTGCCTGTCCTGCGTGCTCCCTGCCCAGTGTAGACGCCACAGTGACCCATCGCCCTGGCACGCGGGAGGGGACCGCTTCGCCATCCTCGTCCTGAGCTGACATCAGCTTGAGAAGCTGGTGGCTTCGTGGAACGCCAGGACCTAAGGTCCCAGAGAGTCCTGGGTGCCCACTCGAGGGGCTCCACACAACGAACCCGGGTAGACCTCAGGTCATCCTGTCCTGCTGTCTGAGCTGAGGGTGGCACCATGGCCTGGCAGGGCTGGGACAGGATCCACTATGGGCCCAGATGGGCCACTGTGCAAGCTCCCCCAGAGGGCCTGGTACTGGGGGTGGGTAGCCAGGGGAGGGGTACAGGAGGGAGTGACTGACCGTAGTTGGAGGGGGAGGGGCGGCGCTGACCCAGGATGAAGGCATGGGGCTGGGCAGGCACCCAGGCTGCCTGGGGCTCAGGACAGCATCCGGCACCCCGGGCACATATCCCGGCATCCCCATCTGGTGTCTGTCCTGGCCACTGTGCCCACCGGCCCAGGGAGCACTGCTCCCCCTCACCCCAACCTACAGGCCGCCTCCCCGCTGGGGAGCCCACGAGGGTGCAGAAGCTTTTGCTGTCGCCCGCGGCCCTCTCCGGCTCCTGGGATGGTGCCTGCCCCCTGCAAACAGGGACGTGGTGTGGGGTGTGCCCAGGCCCTTTGCCCGGGCCACCCTTGCTCTGGCCAGCTGGAGTCCAGGCAAGCCCCGGGCGAGGTCAGCACTCAGAGCCCCCGGGTGGGGCTCGGGAGGTCCAGGCGCCCTTCAGTGTCTCGGCCACCCCCAGGTCTCAGGGGCAGGATCTGACCACGCAGCACAGGCCCCGCCACTTCTCATCAGCGCTCCAGCTGGGGTCCCCAGCCGGAGCGGGACACCCCTGTGAGCTCTGCTCGGCCGGACATCAGGTCATCCCTCCAACTCCAGGCAGACTGTGGTGGTTTCGTCACCTCCATGTGCCTGTG
The DNA here is from genome assembly GCA_963575035.1 of Avahi laniger. Taxonomy (NCBI): domain Eukaryota; kingdom Metazoa; phylum Chordata; class Mammalia; order Primates; family Indriidae; genus Avahi; species Avahi laniger. The sequence continues at coordinate 42,099 of CAUYSK010122143.1, forward strand.
CTGTTCCTTCCACACGCTGGCCCGTCTTGGTCTGTGGGTGGCCCCTGACGCCCCCTCGGCTCGGCTGTAGCTTCTCAGGGGTATTGAAGTACTGCAGCTTAAACACCTTCTAGTCCTTCCTTCCGTGCCAGGGTCACGGGTCACTCTGAAACGATAACCACATTATTTTCCCCTTCCTAGACTGCCTCCTCCCTTATTCTTCCCACCAACGCAGCAGGGAGGGCGTTAGTCTTCTTTGCCAGTGGGTGGGCGGGTGGCGGGTGGCCGGGCAGTGTCTCACGGACCTCCTGGTGACTCTGCCCTCGCTCAGAGGGGGCTTCCTTCTGGGCAGGTGGGGAGATGGCTCCCGAGGCCGGCAGCGCCAGCTGCCATGCGGCACAGGGAGGGTGGGCCCTGAGGAAGGAGCGTGGCCCTGCCCGCGGGGCCTCAGAGAAAACCCAGCCGCCCCAGCCAGAACGGCGAGGAATCGGCTGCTCTGGCTGTCCTGACGGGATAGGATTGTCAGACAGCGGCGAGGTGGGCTCCCACCAGCACAGCCGAGCCCAGGGGAGCCACCGTGGTGGGACAGGCCAGGAGGACTCGCCAGGCCGGGCGTCTGGCCCAGCTAACCTGGTAGGACCCTTGCTGAGGCAGGCGGAGGTGAGGAACGTGGTCCCATGTGGGGCTGGGGACTCTGTAAACCCCTTCGGTAGGATTCTTGCTGCAGCCGGTCTCGGCCAGGGCAGACGGGTGAGGGCTGTCTCCCTTCGCGCCATCGGAGTGGCGCTGCACAGATAGAAAGGGAAACAGGACTCCCAGGGGAGGATGTGGTCAGGCTTTGTGGACATCTCGAAGACACACATGGAGGCCTCCCTGGACGCGGTCACTGCGGGGCTTGGAGGCTCCTTTGGAGAGTAAGGAGCAGGAGGGGTCCCCTCGGAAGCCACCTTCAGTGTAACTCTGATCCTGACACCGGCCCCGACCTTGGCCACGTCAGCGCTCAGCCGGAGTTGCCCAAAAGGCCCAGCGCCCGCTGCAAAGCCTGTTCTCTCCCTGGTGGACAGGAGAGCAGCCAGCAGTGAGGGACGAGACTGTGGCCAGTGACACGTCCGGCTCCGGGCACTTCGATTCCCAGAAAGGGCCCAGATGCCCATGTTAGCTTGGGGAACCGCACGGCCAAGGGGTTCCAGGGGCCCATCCCAAGGGCTGACGCCACACGGAACGGGACAGGCCAGAGGCCTGGGCTCCCTTCTGTGAGGTTTGGACACCCCCAGGATCAGGGCCGAGCTCAGGCCCCCATGTCCTTGCAAGGCACGTCACACATAGTGTGCAGCTAACGCACTGCCCCTGGGCCGCGAGCAGGAAGGGTGGAGCCACGCCGGACACCCCGCAGCTCCTGCCAGGAATGGGCGGTGGGCAGAAGCCTTGGGCTGCACCTCCACAGCCCTCTGCCCACGCTGGCTGGAGCAAGGGGCTCGGGCGGGGCGCTCTCTCGCGCGTTTATGGACATTAACGGGGCCCCGGCCGTGCGTGGGGAGGACACACTGGACATGAGCCTCCTCTTCCAGCCCAGGAACAGGTGACAGTGGAAGGATCGCGGGTGACGTGGGTGCAGGAAGCCATCCCCAGCGTGCAGGCATAGAAGCAGGACCCTGGGCCTCCTGGACGCGCACGGCCCGGCCCGGCCCCGTCGCCATCCGCCCCATTCTTCAGGGGCTGCTGTCAGCGCCCGCTCCGGCGCCGCCATCATTAACAGCAAATATGACAGATTCGCTAACGAAATCGATTTGGTCAAGTTATCAATTTAGTTCCTAAAATGTAACCAATTTTCCCCACACGAAGGCTACACGGGCACGGAGGCTAAATGTCATAAGTCACCACGAGGGAACGAACTTCTGACTTTCCCATAATTAAACTGACTTTCTGCTTCAGGTTCATAAACTGTGCCTTAATTACGGCCGCAGGAGCCCTGCAGTCCTGGGGGCTGGGCCGAGGCCCGGGGCAACCCCCCGGCTTCGGGGAGTGTTCGGTGCGGCCGAGCGTGGGGACAGGGTGTCGCCGGGGGCCATGGGTGGGCTCAGACACCCCGAGGCAGCAGGCAGGGGGTGATGGGAAACTCAACTACCCGCCAGACCGTCATGCGTGCAACTAACTCTTTTCAAACACAGAGTCCCCTCTCGCGGAGAGGGAGAGAAACGCCAGCGAAAGGAAGTAACGAGAAGTATCTCGAGTAGTAACGCCACCACTCTGCTAGGATCACTAAGGCAACTTGGGTGGGTCCTTCTAGACTTTTCCGTCCTCCTTTAGACAGAAGCCCAGGAAGTTCTAAACCAGCTGCTTCTGCCCAGAAAGAGTCCCGCTGCTAAATCCTTCTGCCCAAAGGTGCTTTGGCTTCAACGCCGGGACATCCACAGGGTCAAAGGCTTGGGTGAGCCCCACCGTTCTCTGCAGCCCTCCAGGGTCCCGCCATCGCCCCAGAGGCCCCACCTCTCAGGGACCCCGCCCGCCAGAGGCCAGGGAAATGCGAGCTGCCCCGGGAGGGCAGGGTGTGTGGACCAGGCGAGGTCATCCCGCCAAGCGGCTTCCGATCAGTCTAGTTTGCTGACACCTCCTAGAGTAGGGTGTGGTCGGGCTGTGTCTGCTCTCTGCTCCAGGAAACCTCTGCTCCAGGAAGCAAGTCGCAGGCAGATGTTCCAGCAGGTGTGGCCAAGAGTTCTGCTCAGGGACGCATCTTGCTCCACTGGTTATATTTTCATCCCTTTAATTTTATTAATGTTTGTTTCGTGTATGTAAAGTCTCTGTTATCATTAGCATACAGATTTATCATTATTATCTCTTCCTGAAAAATTGGCCCTTTTATCATCATGAAATGTTCCTCTTTAACTGGGGTAAATTACGAAGTCTACTTGATCTGACATCAATATAACCACCCAGTTTTCTCATGCTTACTGTTTACGTGCTATTATGTTTTTCCATCCACTTGCTGTCCAGCTGTCTGAGTCTTTAAAGTATATCTCTTGTAGGCAAATAGAGTTATATCTTGCTTTTTAAAAATCAACTTTGATAATCTGTTTTTTAATTCAGTTTTTGACCATCAATATGTAAAGTATTGATCGAGATGCCTATATTTGGATCTACCATTTGATGGTTTCTTGTTTGTTTTTTGGACCCTCCGTTTTTTGTTCTTCTGGTCCTACATTCTTTTATATTTTAAAAAAATTCCTTTTAGAATTTCCTTTTAATTATCCTTTGGCTTCTAACTATTCATTTTTGTATCTTTTAAGAGACCGCTCTGTGGATTAGGTATGCATGTTTAATATCTCACGACCTACTTCAAGGCAGTGTTGAACCACTTCATGCAAAACTAGGACCCGGCAGCCGGATGAACTCCCTTTTCCTCTCTTCTCTTCATAGTCGTTTATCTTAAAGCTGATGCATGTGTTACCTCTTTGAACATTACAAACCCCTTCAGACAACATAATCGTTTTGGCTTTATATGGTTAAACCTACTCATTTAAAGGAATATTAGTCCTTTTCATATTTACCGAGATATTTATTATTTTAAATGATCTTCATTTGTTCCTGGAAAATCTAGATTTCCCTCTGCTATCATTTCACTTTAGCGCACTCTCTTCAGCATTTCTTACCATGAAGCTCCACTGGCAACAAATGCTCTCAGTTTTTTTGGTTTTTTTTTTATCTGGAAATGGGGCTATTTTGCCTTCGTTCCCAAAGGACATTTTTGAAGGCCACAGGTTGGTAATTTCTTTTCTCTCACTCTCAGCACTTTGACCACGCTGATCCGTGGTTTTCCGGCCTCCACTGCTTCTGATGGGAAAAGTGCAATCACGGAGTTGTTTTCTCTACGTTTCATGAGTCATTTTTCTCTAAGCCACTTTTAAGATTTTCTCCTAATCTTTGGTTTTTAGCAATTACATTTACTGTGTCTAAACATAATTTTCTTTGAATTTATTCTATTTGGAGCTTACTGAGATTCTTGAATCAGTAAATTTGTGTCTTTCACCAAATTTGGGGAGTTTTTAGCCATCAAATGTTAAAATACTATTTTCTGCCCCAATTTATCTTTAATTTCGATCTAGAACTGCAACTATATGTATATTAGACATTTTGATATTGTTTTCAAGTTTCTGAGGCTCTATTAATTTTTAAAAATATTTTGTCTCTCTTCTTAATTCCTGTTGTTTTACCTTGACTATTTCCTCTCCTATTCTTTCTACTATTGAGCCTATCCAGTGAGTTATTTATTTCATATATTGTACTTTTGTGTCCTGGATTTGACACTTGTTTCTTTTTTATATTTTTCTATTTCTTTGATAAGATTTCCTGTCTTTTGATTTATTTCAAATATATTTTCTTTACCTTTGAGTGCAGGCATAATAGTAGATTATAAGTTATTTTCTGATAATTCAGACATCTTGTTTATCAGAGTATTAAACTGTTGATTTTATTTTCCCTTGAGAATTCATCACATTTTTCTATTTTGTTGTTTTGCACATTACTTAGATTTTGAATTCCATTCTGTACACTGAGCGTGTAACGTTATGTTCAGTCTGAGTTCTGATATATTCCTCTGAAGAATGTTGATTTATTTTTAAGCTGGCGACCAATCTAGTGAGAGTCAGTCTCTGAGCTCTGAATCACCTTTTGAGGATGGAGGTTCGATTCATCACTGAGTTTTCTGCAGTTCTGGTGGCTGCTTTGATTCTGCGCTCTGCCTGCTGATCCCAGGGTCTGAGACCTGTGCGGGGCTCATAATTGGAAACACACTCTCCCTCTCTCCGCTCTCTCCTCCAGTTTTACCTCCTCACTCTTCACCAGGGACAATTTCCCAGAATTTTTTCCCTAGGTCTCAGGCCAGAACGAGTTTCAGCTGTTTACTCAGCACCTTTCATGACTGTGGTTCGCACTCAGGGCAAAGCCACAAAAAAGCGAGAAACTCACTGCCTGTCAGCTGCCTCTTCACAATCTACCTGCTTTGGGTTTGTTCTTTAGTGTGCTTAGGGAGTTGTTTTTTGCATTTTTTCCATAGTTTATAGTCACTTATAGCAATAGGAGGGTGCCGTGGAGGCTCACGCTGCCACACCAGAAGCAGAAGCCCACAGAGTTTTGCTGTGTAGTGTTTGTACTACAGATCTGCTCCAGATTCTTTGACATCATCATCATATCATCATCATCATCATCATCATTATTTTAATCCAGAAGTTATTTAGTGGATTTCTTTCCATTTCTAAATATCTGGGTTATTTTAAATTTGCCTTTCATTTTTAAATTTTAATTGTAAGGTGGTCAGATGTCTTGTTCTGCATAATGTATATATACAGATGCTCCCCGATTTGTGATCAAGTTGTGTCTCAATACACCCATGACAAATTAAAAATATACTAAGTCAAAAATTCATTTAATACTACACACATCTAATTTACCAAACATCATAGCTTAGCCCAGCCCACCTTAAACACGGTCAGAGCACTTAAATTAGCCTATGGTTGGGCAAACTCATGGAACACAAAGTCTGTTTTATAATAGAGTATTGAATATCTCATGCAATTTACTGAACACTGCACCGACAGTGAGAAACAGAGTGGTTTTTCATCGTCGTAAAGTCAAAAAATGGTAACTCAAACCATCATGAGTCAAGGACTGTCTGTGTTTGGATACACTTTGAGGGTTCTCTATGGCCTAGTGCGGGATTGATTTTTGTATTTTTATGCGTGCTGGGAAAAACATTGTTCATTGGTTGGTTGGCTAATCCCTTGGCTAACCAGCAAGGGTAACTTATGTCCATGTAAGTCGTCCCTTCTGGCTGTCCCTCTGCTTGGCCCCAACACAGAATGTGCTGAAATACCCCCTAGCATATTATCATTTACACCTAGTACCTGGGTTGGAGTGTAGGTATTGGATTATTATTTTTCCCTGTAGGTCTATTACTTTCTTTCTTTATCTATTTGGAGGCTATTTTATTCAGAGTATGTGTGGCAAATACAGCTATATGATATTGTTAACGTAAAAGATCTATCTCTGTGGCATCACTCTCTGCATTAAAAATAATTTTGCCTTGGAGTTTATTTTATTTTATTAATGTGGTGATGCCAGGTTTCTTTGGGGCAGCGTTTTTCCATCCTTCACTTTACATCTTTGCAGGTCTGTAAGTTCAAGGCGTGACGCTCACCATTAGCACGTGCTGAACGCACGCATCTTAATTTCAGTTTGTCTAGTTCCATAAAAATCTTGAAAGGACTTTGATGAGAATTGCATTGAATTTATGAATAAAATGGGACAACGGACATTTTAAGGATACCGAGACTTCACATAAACGAACATAGTAAATCTCGGCCCGTATTTAGGTCTTACTGTCCTTCAGTAACGTTTTGTTCTTTCCTTCTTAACAGACTTTTGCCTCTTAAAGCTTTCTTCCTCCTCTCCTGACACATAAGAACTTTGGAAAACTTCCATTAATTTGAATAATTTGTCTATTGCTGCAGGAAAATCATCTGGCACTTGTTTCCTTATAAGTCCTGTATCTTTTATTTGCTTTTCTTGTCCTGCTCCGCTGGACGGGAGGATCCTCCACTTGTTCCGGATTTTAAGCAGAAAATGTCTAGAGGTTGTATACTGAAGTCCCATGTTTCTTGTAAATGTTTATAGGTAACCTAAATCAAGTTAAAAATTCTTCCCCATTTGTACTTTTCTCAGAGCTTTTATTCAGAATGGGGTGAACCTCCTTAAATGTGCTTTCCTCATCTATTTCGATAATCGCGTGGTTTTATGTGGTGAATTACAGCCGTGTTGTAATGCGCTCCTCTGCTTCTGAGAAAACCCAATTTCATCATGGGTCATTTTTAGGGGGTTACTGCATTTGAATTGTTAATATTTTAAATGATTTTTAAAAATCTATGCTCATAAATTACATTGACCTACAATTTCCCTTTTTTTATGCTGTCCTTGCCTGGCTTGGGATCAAAATTATACTCACCTCATAAAATGAGTTCTTTCATTTTTTATAGTCTGGAAAATTCTTTATGAAGTTGGAATGATCTGTTCATTGACTGTTTGGTAGAAGTCGTCCATGAAACCACCCATGCCGCTTGTTAAAACTGAAAATGTAGTGTGAGTGCACGTCAGAAGGCTGACCCAGTTCCTTTCACGGTTACGGGTCTGTTTAGGTTCGCTAATTCTTTTGGGGTCCTTTTTTTGAAGGTATATATTTTCCGTAAATATTTCCAGTTTAATTAAGTTTCCACATTTATCAGTACAAACTTTTTTGTAGAGTTCTCTTGTCTTTGATGTCTTTTCTATGAGATTTATCATGCGAGCAGGATGTGTAGGAGTGGCGTGGAGAGCAGCAACAAGCGAGACGCTCACTGCTCCAGCACCCCTGTTAGGAATCACGTCGGACGGGTGCTTTCCAGGCCCCGTGTCCGCACCCCAGTCTCCTCTGCCAGTCCCTCCCCCAGAGTTGCCGTGGTCCTGAATTTGCGCAGATCACTGTCTTGCAGCTTTTTGCAGCTTTGTGGTCTGAGAAGGCATCCCTACGCATGGCATCATTTGGTCGAACTGTGAACGTTCAGGACAAAACCAGGCTCATAAGGCAGGAGTGGTGTTGCTGCTAAGTGCCGAAGCCAGGGAACACGTGCTAAGAGACCGGTGGGTCAGGCCTGCTCTCAGCTTCTCGGAGAGCCCAGCGGAGCCCCCGAGAGCAGCTTCTATGCATTAGGCTGAGCCTAAGGACCTGCTGAGTGGGGGCACCTGGCGGGGCTGGAGCGGACCAGGTGCCGCGTGTTCGGGAGGAACAAGGGCAGGGAAACCGGCTTCTCTGCCTCACCGTGTCCTCCCCCAGCTCGGGCCTCAGTTGAAGCAGAATGAGACCGTGGGCTGGATTTCGGCTCACGGGCAGCGGAGCGGGGACTCGGCAGCGCACAGCCAGTCGGGCCACAGGCACCTGGTGCGCGAGTCCACGCTAACAGGCTGTCGGTTAACCTTAGGGTGCCTGCCGCTGGGACAGCTCCCGTCTGGGTGGGTCGATTCCTGCAGCTGGTGAACAGCTGCCCGGGCGGGGCGCTCCTTCCCCACCCGCGGGAAGGCTGCAGCCACCTTTCCCCAGCGTCGGACCCGGCGTCCTGGGTCCCGCGTCCTTGTCCCCGTGGTTCTGGCTCTGTTTGGTGGGCGCATCCTCAGCAGCTTCTGGAGAAAGAGCTCATAGGAGACAGGTTTCTGAGATCCCTCTACCCAAGGTACTTTTTATTTTATTCTGATATGCATGCCGAGGTTTGGCTGGGTAAAGACTTTTTGCTTGAAAACCATTTTCCCTCTGCATGTGACGCTTCCCTGAGTTCTGGACTCTGATGTCGCAGCGTCAGCCTTTGTGATTCTCAGCTCTGCGAGTGACCCTTCGCGACACACAGGGCTGTGGAACGGTCTCTGTGTTCTGGCAGGAAGCGTCCCCAGGCTGCGCCTTGTCGGGGTGTGTTTTCACCGTGTGCCGGGGCTGTACGAGCCTCGCAATCCGCCGGCTCACGCCGTTCCCAGCAATCTCTCCCCCAGGCCTCCTGCCTCGGCCTTCACGCTCACGCCCGGTCCCAGGGTGGCAGGGCGGCTAGTCCCTTGGTTCCCTCCTTCGTCCGTCCCTCCCTCCTTCCTTCCTTTCAGATTCTAGGGACAAGTTCATTTGTTTCTCCACATTCCTGGTTGCAGCTTCAGGACCCAGACTTCTCAGACTCACCCAATTCATTATCTGTCTGTTTCTCAGCTTCAAACATTTTGTTTCTCCTCTTGCCATCTTTTCAGATTTTTTGAAATAATTTTCAGATTTTGAAAATTCCTGTATTATTTTAGTGGAGTTTTGGGGAGTTTGCAAAAGTAGATGGACTGTCAGCCGACAGCTCCATATGGAATTGTCTTGTCTTTAAAGAGAGAACATGATCGTTCTAGGTCTGTCTTTACACCTCCCTTTTAGGCTCCTCATATTGTTGTTTGCCCTGGTTATTCAATACACTTTCAGTGTTTTGAGTTTCTAAAAAATAAATTTCTTGGAGGTTGTCAATTTCAATAATTATTTTTTTTTCCTTTCCTCAAAAGATCAACCTTTAGCTTTGGGAATCCCCACTTTTTTAAAAAAATGGTTTTTATTTCATTAATTCATATTCTTTTCTTTTTATTGCCTTTATTCTAATATTTTTAATTTACACTATTGCATTTTATTTTTGTTTTTTCCCAAACGTCTAAAATTAGCTGCCCAGGTCTTGATTTTCAGCCTTTCCTCTTCCCAAATGTGAGCATGTGAGGACGTCTGTGAATACTCTGCTCTGATTTTGTAGCTGCTGCGCCCGACGTGCTTTGACATCGTTTTGATATCTCTCATTTTCTTATTCTTGAGATACGAGTGTGGCCAAGTTTCCATTACTCGTTATTCTTTAAGCTGTGAGTCATTTTAAAGTGTGTTTTAAATGTTTTAAGGTCGAGGATCTGGGAATTCATATTGAGATTATTAAAGATGCACACACGGTGTGAGAGGTGACGCCCACACACACTTCACTCTGCTCCCCAGTGCAGGCGTGACGCACGAACACACTCCAGTGACATAACCTGCGACCTGATTCAGGTTCCCAGCTTCCCTTGTCCTCGTCTGTGTGTGTGCACGTGTGCTGTGCGTGTGTGTGCGTGTGCACACGTGTGTCTGCATGTGTGTGTGTGTGCATGTGTGTTCAGTTCTGTACAGTCGTATCCCCGTTGCAGTTTCACGTACACAACAACACGGTCAAGATGCAGAACAGCCCAACCCCACAAAGGTCCCGGCCCTCTTTGGTCTCAGCCCGTCCCTCCACCCTGCTCCCCAGAGCCCCTGGCGACCGCAGACCTGTGCTCCACTTCGGGGACTGTCATTTGAACAATGTGATGTGAAAATCGCCCAGTGTGAAGCCTCTGACACTGGCTTTTTACGTGCCACACGATTCCCCCGAGATTCATCATCGTGAATCTGTATCCTGTGTGTGGTCTGTATCGAGAGCGTGTTCCTTTGTGTTGCTGCAGTGGCGTTGCCTGGTACGGGCGCATCACGGTTTGTTTAACCATTGCAAATGTGTGGGCTTTTAGGTTACCTGTTTGTCTTTCATTTGCAAGGTAGTCAAGTTTGCACAATATATTCTGTTCCTGGCAATCTTCGGTTTGTTTTGAAATGTGTTGAGATTTGACTCATGGTCGAATATGGGGCAATTTTCTTGAGTGTTCTACGTGTACTTAGAAAGATTTTCCTGCAATCTTGCAGTACCGAGTTCTACAATCTATATTTTCATTTGATCTATTTGTTAATTATGTTGTTTCAGTCTTTTATATGCTTATAAATATTTTTGCTGCCTTGATTTACTGAGAAAGCTCTACGAAAATCCTCTAGTGCGAGGTGGATTTACCTGTTTCTCCTTGAGGTTCCATTAACTTTGGCATTATAAAATTCGAAGCCCTGCTATGTGCAAACAAATATTCCCCTGAATGAGTTTAAATTTTTCACTGTAAAGTGGGCCTCCTCACCTCTGGAATTTTCTTTCTGTATTTAATATAGTGACACCCAGGTAGCTTTGCTTTCCATTTGCTGCCAAGGCTCTGTCCATCTCTTTACTCACCAAGTTTGTTTTCTTATGTTGTAGGTATGACCCATTTTTGGTATATGACTGTTTTTAAAAAGATCCTTACATTTGCCTTAATTAGTTATATTTGAATATTTTCTATGTATGCACAACTTTATGTTGTGTTATTTTCTACTTTATCTAATTTTTTTTGCTTCTCTCCCTGCTTTCTCGCTTTCTCTTAAAAGCAATTTCTCTCTCTCTTTCTGTGTCTGTGAATTTCACCCATGTAGGAAGAGTCAGCACGTAGCCAAAGGGAGCCCTCGAGGGAGGGGTCACTGGAACCGGGAAGGTAAAAGTGAAGGATCAGCCAGCAGCCTTGACAGGAGAGTGACCATCTGTCAGGGCCACAGCAGCTCAAGGAGACCTAGAGGAAGGGGATCTGGGGATAAACCCCCTCCCTCCCCTCACTCTCTTCCGTCTCTTTGATCTCTTTTTGGGTCTCCCTGCTGGCTAAATCTGGCTGCAAACCAGTGGTCTGGAGAGCCCGGGGGGCAAGCATAAGACGTCCAGAAGCGCGGGCTACATAACTATTCTTGTATATTTTCCTAGTCACCGCTATATACTTGAGGAATATAGTCATACCGCTATTATTTGATTTACGAACTTTAAACTGTATCTGTTCATCTCCTGTGCTAAGATTGATGATGAGATCATTGTTTATTCTACCTCCAGCTTTCCTTTCTCATCTGCCTGCTGCTTAGTTATGTAATTATTTCTGCATTGTTATGGCTTAGAATATTCATCGTCAACTCTATAACCACCATTTCTACAGTTTTTGTCTTAGTATTAATTCATAAGTCTTCATAAAAAATCCTCCGCTAATTTGTCATGGCTTCTTTATTAAGTTACTAGCTGGCTGACTTTTGTCCTTTAATAATGTCTTCAAGAAAGTTTATGAAAGTTCTTGAATATGAAAAAAAGATCTATCTCTTTACTTGATACTCAAATAACAGTTTAGCCGGGTATAAAATTATTATGTGACCTTTTTTCATTGAAATCTTTATGGGTGTTGCGCCACACTCTTCTGACACTGAAGCCTTTTATGGAAAAGTCCTAAGTCAGCTCAATATTGTCCCTTAATGTTGGATAGAATTCTTTTTTTAAGGGGGTAAGGGGTTTCAATTCCCATAGTATTATTTCTTTATCTTTCAAGTCTCGTCATTTCACTTCCTTTTCTCCAAGGCTAACAATTCTATGTATATTGGAATCTTTGTTTTTTCTAGTTATCATATTCTTTCTCATATTTAAAAACTTAAATAATTTCATTTTGTTCAAGCTTTTTATGCCTATTTTCCCCTGGCCATGGCTACTCATCCTTACGATGCTTCAAATTTGGTCTTTTTCTAGGATGGCTTTATTGCCTTTTGCCATTCCTTCCCAAGGCCTAGCAACTTATTTTCCTTCTTTTTCTTCTGCTTTATTTTTGCTTCCATGGGCCCTTGTGTGTTGGCTTTTAAGGCCCTGATTTCCTGATTCATTGTCACTTTTTTTAAACTATGATCTTTAAATCCAGGTGCTATTAGTACAATTTTCTTCCTCATAATATTTTTCAGCCTGCTCATATGCTGAATTTTTCTGTGGTATATTTTTAGTTCCCTCCTCTACATTATTCCTATTTTTTCATGTTATTTGTGTTTTTGTTTGAATGAAGAGAGCCATTTTCGGGCCAGGTATATGTGCAGAGACAGTGTGGAGAGAAGGGGCCCAACTCTTCGGCTAATGGCTTGTCTTCCTCTCTGGCTCCCAGTTAAGCCCTGCGTGATACGGGGTGTGTGAGTGTGAGTGTGTGTGAGTGTGTGTGTGTGTCTGTGCAGGCACGTGGTATTTCACATGAGGCTGATCTGTCCTGAGCTTCTACTCATAACATCAGCAGTTTTGAAGCTGCCTCTTGCCTGCAGCCTTCCTTTCTTCCATTGCATGTGAGACTGATTGTCTCTTGAAAAAGTGGCAGGTTATGCTTCTCTTTGTTCACCCCCAATTTTGTAACCACCACCGTGTCCGTGGTTTCAGGGAACTATGTAGCCAGCACAGGGACCTCACATGAGCAGGTGTTGGTATCGGCCCTAGAGGGTGCCGACTGCCTTGGAAAACGTGAGTTCTGCCGATTCTCCCCAGGTCTGCGGGAGTGGCTTGACATTGCTTGACTCTGTCTAATGGCAACCCCTCTTCGTGTTACGATTTTATAAATATGTTAAAGTCCAAAGTCATTAGTAATAACCCTTCATTGCAGGAGACTATTGTTTCCACTTCTTTTCCATTCTCCTTATTTCTACTTGGATCAGGAGAGGAGAGAAGGAGCACAGCTCCTTCGGTGACTCACAGCTCAGCACGTCCGTACCAAGTTCCGTGTGTCCCAGGGAGGAGAAGGGCCTGAGCAGGTTCTCACAAAGCTCAGGGTTGAGGGGCTGAGGACCCAGGGCTGCTCTTTCCAGCTGTTCTGGGAAACAGCCCCAGACCCAGTGCTGAGGTTTACCCTGTTCAGTACGTTAGATGGCACCGCGGGGAAGGTACAGGCAAGGGGTGGGGTGCAAGAGTGGGGCCTCTGGGTTTGGGGGTACAGAGGTGGGGGCTCTGGGTTTGGGGGTATGGGGTGGGGCCCTATGTCCAGTAGGAGGCCAAGGAAGGCCACACAGATAATGTTGCTTAAGCCAAGATCAGAAGGGGGTGGGCATGAGCCCTGAGGGTGGCTGGGAAGGAGGTGACAGGAGCTGCAGAGGCCTCGGGAGGGGGTCGCCCTTCTGTAGGTGCAGCAGGAGAGGAGAGGACAAGCCTCAGGAGGGAAGGTCAGAGAATGACAGGGGCTGGGACGTGGAGGGTCAGCCCTGTGGCTCTGGCTGCTCCTCTGAGGGGCAGAAGCACCGCAGGGCTCGAGCAGAGGAACAAGAGCTCCCACGGAGGTGGCTGCTCCCTCTGGCTGCTGTCATTGACCCAATGGCTGGGATCATTGGCCTCTGGGGAGACGAAGGCAGAGGCTGGGAGCAGGCGGAGCTGGCCCTCACGGGACCAGGACAGTGTGTGTGTTGGGTGGGCTGGGGGACATGCACACTTGGCAAGTGCGGGAAGCCTGCTCCCCGAGGCGGGACCTTGCCTGCTGACGAGAGCCAGGGACGTCGCCCCCCACCCTGGGGTACAAAGCCCAGGAAGGGCAGAGTCAGGGGGCCGCTCTGAGCTCAGAAGGATGCGAATGCACAAAAGGAGATGAATGCGCCCCCTTCTTGGCGAGGTGCCCGTCTGCCCAGCCGTGATGGCTGAATCATGAAATGGGCCATTTGCCTTTATGTTCCTGTAACCTTGGACTTTGCAAGACGCGGAGCAGCGTACTTGAAATTCGACTGAGCATCAGCAGAGTCCAGGCCACGCGCCCGTCCTGCCGGTCGTGCTGGGGCAGCAGCGCGGTTGCGCCTGGTGCTTACTTTGCTGAAACCACGTCACACCCTTTCAAGCAGGCGCCGCCCAGATCCCTGTTTTACAGAGGAGAAGACGGGTTTAGAGAGACGCCCTGACCCAGACAGCCATGCGGGATCTGCAGCCAGTCTTCCCGACGGCAGAGACACGTCTCTGTGCCTGCTGCGGGTCCGTAGCAGAGCAGTCTGTGCCTTCACCCAAGGGGGCAGAGGCTCCAAAACTCCACATCCGCTCCATGACCAAGTGCCATGGGGACTCCCTGGGATTTAAGGAGGGAAAGAAAGAACAGACGAAAATGTGTGTTTGTGTGTTTGTTTTGAGACAGAGTCTTGTTCTTTTACCCTGGGCTGGAGTGCAGTGGTGTCATCACAGCTCACTGCAGCCTCACACTCCTGGGCTCAAGTGATCCTCCTACCTCAGCCTCCCCGGTAGGTAGAACTACGGGAGCCACCATGCAAGGCTAATTTTTTTCTATTTTTAGTAGAGACGGAGATCTCACTCTTGCTCAGGCTGGTCTCGAACTCCTGGGCTCAAGCGATCCTCCCACCTGGGCCTCCCAGAGTGCTGGGATTATAGGCGTGAGCCACAGCACCTGGCCAAAATCAATAATTTTTAGAGCCAAAGCAGAAGCACCCTACCAAGAGCCAGGCTGAGCTTGGAGGAGACACTCTGTAGCTGCGCTAGCTTGGCAAGGCTGACGCTACAAAGCATCCCCGAGTGGCGGCTTAAACAACAGACACTTATTTCCTCATGGTTCCGGGGGCCAGAGGTCCAGGATCAGGTGTCGGACGGGATGGTTCCTCCCGAAGCGTCTCCTGGGCGTATGGAGGCCGTCTTCTCCCGTGTCCCCACACGGTCATCCCTCTGTGTGTCTGTGCCCAGTTCCCTCTTCTTACAAGGACCAAGCACGTGATTTCCGTCCAACACCGTTGCCTCTTCACAGCCCCTGCATCAAATACTGTCTCTCCTGAGGTGTTGGGGGTCGGGGCTTCAGCATATGAATTTGGGGAGCACAGTTCAGCCTCTAACAGCAGGTGAGCGCCGAGCGCCACGTCGGTGTCACTGCCTTGGCCTGGTCTGGGGACCCCGGAGCACGGCCTCCGCGCTAACTCCTGAGCTGGGACCGGGGCCCAGATCGTCCGCGGTTGCTGTCACGTGGCCCTGGCTCTGAGCACGTGTCTTCAGCGTCTGTGGCAGCCCCCTGTGTGTGCTGGCCCTGGGGCCACTGAGGTGAGAGGCCGTGGCTCCTTCCTGCACAGGGCAGAGTCCACGCACTGGGCTGCCGCAGGGGGGAAACGGCTCCCAGCTGGGGCCCTATGAAGGAGGAGGAGCCCTGCACGCACGGCCACCTGCCCATCCGCTCTTGGTTGTGGCTTCATTATTCTTCCCAAATGAGGGTGGCGTTGTGTTTATGATAATACAATCACTGCAAACCCGCACTCGCCCTGAGCTCACACCGGGCCCTGCTCTGGGTCCCGTGGGCGCTGCCGGCACCGCGCGGAGTCCCGGCGCAGCGAGCCGACCTCGTCCGCCACAGTCACACGGGGACGGTGCTGTCCCTCTGGCCACGCGTCCAGGCTTTCCAAGGTGAGTCCATACCGCTGCCCATCCCCCTGTCTTAACATCATCCCAAAATAATTCAATTATTTAAACAGTGTTCAGGTATGTAAGCGTTCTACAAAATATTGAGGAGAAAATGAAAACAAACCTAGTGCAGCCCCTCTGGGAACCAGTCTGGCCTTTCCTAGGGAGGAGGGGGCTGTGCCCAGCGTGTGGCCGGACTCCTGGCCAGGGTGCACCCGCCACCCCCTCCCGCGTGTGCCCCGAGGGACGCCCGGTGGAGCCGTCTCAGCAGCAGGTCACTGCTCCTGCAGCCCCACGGGGACAGGCCACACCCGTCAACAGCAAATGAATCAATAAACGGGTACACTCGGTGCTAGCAGTGAGTTAGCCGCAGACCCAGGAAGAACAGGGATTGATGCTACAAACCCCCAACGCGAGTGGAAGAGGCCGGGCGCGGAGGGAAGCAGAGAATATGCTTCTGTTTGCCCGAAGTCCACTAAGGGGCGAAACTGGACTCTCCTTTTCAGGGATGGAGGCATGGGCGGTGGAACTCAAGAGAAGAATAAGAAAATTACAGCCAGAAAACTGGGGAGCCTGGTCACCTGCGGGAGTGAGCCGCGGCCGTGCCGGGGAGGGGCAGAGAGCTGTGGCCGGGCGCCCCCACCCCGGTCCCTCCTGAGGACCTGCACAGCAGCCGGGAGCATCGGGCTTGCTCAGAGCTCTGCTCCAGGGCTCCAACCCACCCCCCTCTGTGGCCTCTGCAGCGCTGGGCGACTTGCTGAACCACGTGCCTCAGTTTCCCCATCTGCAAAGTGGGCTGTGAATGTTGCTTTGCTCACAGCAGCGCTGAGGCCAGGCGGCTATTCCACCCGCAGTGCTGGGTGCGTGGTAGGAGGCTGGCGGCAGGAGCATCAGCTGGTGTCCCCCAAAGATACGGGGTCCTGGGAGACGTGACCGGGTTAAGAGGACGTCGTACTGGATTAGGCTGGGTCCCAAATCCAGTGGCCGGTGTCCATAAAAGCAGAGGGAAATTGGAAAGACAGGCGGGGGGAAGGAGGCGCGAAGGCGGAAGCAGAGGTGGGTGTGATGCCGCCAGAGCCAGGAAGCACCCGGAGGCCCCGGACGCTGCCAGGCGGGAAGAAGCCGCGACGGAGCCCGCGAGAAGGAGAGGCCTGGCCAGCAGCCGGATGTGCGCCTCTGGACTCGAGAACCATAGACAGGTAAATTTCCGCTGTCATAAGTCACCTGGTTGGTGTGACTTGTTCCAGCAGCCCCGGGAAATTAGTCATTGTCCCCCTGCGCTGGTTCCCCTGGGGAAAACTTTGTTTGCCTGTCTCCTGCTGTGACCTCAGCACCCCGAGTTTCCTGGGCACACAGTCGGCGCTCGGGCAGGGTCTGTTGTGTGGCTGGTGCTGTCTCTGGGCACAAACCACCGGCCCGCGGTCAGGCCACCGCGAGCATAGATGAGTCCTGTTATGTAATACGGCGGGCGGCCCGCCCTCTGGTTTCTACTCACGGTTGTTCTGAGGACTATGCCGGGGCGTAACCTCTGCGATCTCACTGTGATTCCTGTGCGACGGAGCCGTGGCGGAGACATGCTTAGATGGAAAGATAGAAAAGGCCTTTGCGTTTTAATGTTTGCTACATGGTACTAGAGCTCCCTCCGGGAACACGGAGCCTTTGGCAAGCCCACCCGCCACGGGGAGGGGGCCCGCGTTTCCCACGCTGACACCCAAACCAGGGATTAGCCTTCCTTTTCGTCTTTGCCAACTTGCTAACAGAAAAAGGTATCAATCTCTTTGTTGCCGCAATTTGCATATCTTTGATTACTATTGAGTTTGAACATCTTTTCATATGTTTATTGGCCATGTATGTAAATAAGGCCTCCACGTTTAGGAAGCCTTTTAAAATGCCAGGCAGCCTCCTGCCGCTGCAGGCCCTAAGAACAGGGCCTGGAGGGAGGATGAGGAGCTCCGGCCAGCGCAGGGCTCGGGTGCCCTGCAGCCCTCTGTGATGTGGTTCCCGTCACCCGCCTGTGCCCTCTGAGCTCCCCGCTGGCCTCCCTGGTGTCCATCATCTGTCCCCGGGTTCTGCAGCAGAGCCTGGCCCGGCCTCAGTTCCAGGAAATTTGCATTTTAAAGGGAACTCTGCTCCAGACGACAGAACGAAAGCCTGCAGCCTGCGCAGCCGGGAGCTAAGCTCTGGAGCCTTTAGAAGCCAAATGAACAATCAACAAATACTGCACAAACAGCTTGGCCGGTACCTCCAACACGCCTCCACTCGATCTCGTCCACTGGAGGCGCCCTCGGCCCCTGCCCGCCCCTGGTGTTCGGTGCCGGCCCGCAAGCCGGGCACGTCTGGGAGCTGGATGAGACACTAAGAGAACGACCCTTGGGCATCCTGCCCCCGGTGCCCCCGGCCAGCCCCTTCTGCCCGTCTTGGAGGTCGCTGGGCCCGGGAACCCCAACCAGCGCCAACCAGCAGGACCACGCAGTCTGGGCATCCACAGCGGGGCATGTTGGGCTGGGGCTGCCCCTCCGGAGCCTTCGTCACACTCACCCTCCACCCCGAACCCTCCCCAAGGTCGGTGCCACCAAAATCCGGCCCATCTAGGTTTTTGCCAATCTCCTCCTCATTTCTCATTCCACAAGCTAAATCATTCCACTTTACAGGTTTTGCTTTCTGATTAGTCACATAGAGCTCATTAAATGGAAGACAGAGCTTTTCATGAAAGCTGTAAAGGAAGCTTGGATTATTAATTTCAAAATTAACAAAATAATAATCCCACAATGAAATGCACCGTCTGTTCATAAAACTCCTCAAGTGTCCAGGGTGGAGGGTTTGCAGAGGCAGGGTCCGGAGGGCAGGGCCCGTCTGTTGGAGCCGACCTCTGCTGGCCAGCCCGGCCCTCAGCCCTCCCAGCCCCGGCCCGCCCGCCCCGCCCCCTGCAGCTGTCCCTGGAAGCGCCCGTCTCCCCTTCCCATCCGAAGCTCCTGGGGGCGGGCCTGCGCCTGTGTCCCCCCGGCCCCTCCCCACGCCTGGCACAGTGCTCTGCGTGTGGAAATGCAGAAAGGCCTCAGCGTCCAGGCCGCTGGGGAGCTGGAGTCCTCCAAAGCTGCTTGTCTGGGCTCTGGGTGAGTTGCACTCTGGCTGCCTGGGCAGACCACGGCCAGCGCGCTGGAGCCCGAGTGTCAGCCCCTCTCCAGGAAACGGAGCTGCGCGTCTCCACTGACCCCCTGTGGGCCAGCAGGGGGTCCTCGTCCCCAGCGATGCCGCCACTCCTCAGTCCTGTGACCCTGGCACGTCTCCTAACTCTAGGAACTTCTGTTTCTCCTCTGGAAAGTGGGGACTACAACCCGCATCACAGCGGGGTGAGAGAGCCAGGAACCACTGAGAGCCTAGCCTGGCACACACCGGAGCAAGGAGAGTCTCCGCTGGCTGCCCCAGCCCCGGAATGACCGTGTGTGCACGTCTGCAAGTCGGGGCTGCGCAGGGGGCTGGAGGGCGTGGACAGAGGTGGAACACATTGGGATTCCGCAGGAAAGCGCCATCCTGTGACTTGTCCCGGAGCCATGGGGCTAGCTGACCCAGGACAGCCGGGCACATCCGTGACAACATGTGGCACCGTGTGGCAGCACACAGGGTCCTTGATCTTGCCCAGAGTCCGTCTGAGGAACCTCCTCTCCCCACCTGACCTGGCCTTCCAAGGGGCAGAATTGGCTTCCCAGGACTGGGGCTCCCTCCTCCCGCCACCCATGGCTCTGAATGTCCCTGGAGGGAGCAGGACAGCATCCCGTCCTCCGCCGGTGCCGGGGCCACAAGGCCTGTGCACAAGGTCACTGTGGCTATCAGCTCCCCTTCAGGACCAAGGACAGAGCAGGGGCTGCCTGGGCCCCAAGTGCAGGAGTTGGGAAGGGCATGGTCTGGTAGGAAGGATGATTCCACCCTCCAGAGCTAGAGAGAGCCCCCGCCCCCAAGCTGTTGATTGGGAAGCTGGGCAGATACTGGAGACGGAGCCAGGAGGGCAGTGCCGAGGCGATGGGAGTCTGCGCGTTGCCGTGGCTGTTTGGGGCCTCGCTTTGATGTCTACAAATTGACCTTATTCTTCAGGTCAGTTGTGGATTTACAGAAAACCATAAAGACAGTCCAGAATGTTCCTTTAAACGCCACGCCCTGCTCCTCCTATTAACATATTAGGACAGTGTAGTTGTTACGATTAACAGAACCAGCACTGATACGTTATCATTGGCTAAAATCCATACTTTGTTCAGATTTCTTTAGTTTTTATCTGATGCACTTTCTCTTTCTCAGGTCCCCATCCAGGATCTCAGGTGACGTTCAATTGCCACCTCTCCTTAGACTGCTCTTGGCTGTGACAGCGCCTCAAACCTTCCTTGTCTGTGATGAGCTGGACAGCGTGGGCAGTCTGTCCCCTGTTGGAATCTGTCGTTTTTCTCGCCGGCATTGTTTCTACTTGGAGGGAGGCCGTTCCCATCCCATCGTATCCAGGGTACACACTGTCAGTGTGATTGATCACCGATGGCGTTGACCTTGGTCACCTGGCCTGCTGTGTGTTAGGTTTCTCACTGCAGTGTGTCTCTCCCCGCGCCACCGCACGCTGCAGTCCCGGGCAGGAGCTGCCGTGCGGCCCAACGGAAGGGACGCGGAGTCAGACTCTACCTTTGAGGATGGAGCATCTGTGAAGTTTATCTGCAGATTGTCTCTTCTCCCTAATTGATTGATTGATACCGGATTAACTCATGGGTATTTATTTTACGGTCTGGGTCATAGTCCTGCACCGCTTCCTTTTGCAGCTCGAATTGTTCTAGCTTTGGCGGTCGGGAGCTTTGCCATATCAGTATGTGTGCGTGTGTGTATGTGCGTGTGCGTGTGTTTGTGTGTGTGAGCATGTACACATGTGTGCACTTCCTTACTTTCCACGCTGAAAGGCGCTCCGGGCTGCGTATTTCATGCTCCAGTCCTGGAATCAGCCATTTCTCCAAGGCGCCCTGGCTCCTTTAATTGGAGAACGGTATCAGAAACCAAGATCTGGGTGCCAGCTGTGCTCCCTGCTACTGGGGTGTCACTGCTGCCAGGACCCCTCAGCTGGCAACGCAAGGAAATACATGTGCATGTGTGTGTGTGTGCGTGTGCACTTGTGCATGTTCACCCCCCGATAGACATACGTGTCTTACGCAGCTGTGTGGGTCTGTGTTAGGATGGAAGTGAGTTCCTGCCGAGGTCTCGGCTCTGATCCATCACCACGTGAGTCTCCAGCCTCCTTCCCTGCTCGCCCCCAGCCTCCCGTGCCAACAGCGAGGGCTGAGGCTCCCTCCTCTGCTGCCCACGTGCGTAACTGGTCAATTGCAATCCGTATCTAGCAGCACTGGGACTGCTAAGTGGTGCCCTCGTGGGAAACTCCACATCAGCTAGCGCAGAGTTCTTACGTGCAGTTCCTTTTGCCTTGGTCTTGCAGGCTCCGCTTCCATTCAGAATTACTTAGGCTGGGAACTCTCACCACCCCGCAGTAACGCTGCCTATACATCTGCAATACAAATGGTTTCTCTTCTCACAGTCTGGATTTCATCCTGGGATCCCTCAATCACTTAAATGACTTTTTAAGAAACTTTGCATATATTTCTTGGACATACTGATTTCAATCCTTTGGACATATACCCAGAGGTGAGAATACTGGATTGTACCACAGTTCTATTTTTTGGTTTTTGAGAAACTTCCATAGAGTTCTCCGTAGTGGCTGCACTAATTTACATTCCCACCAACAGTGCACAAGGTCTCCCTTTTCTGCACATCCTTGCCAGCACGACCTTGCCAACTCATCTTTTTGTTAGTAGCCATTCTGACAGGGCTGAGGGGAAAGCTCATTGCGGTTTTAATTTGCATTTCCCGGATGATTAATGATGTTGAGGATTTTTTCATTTATCCACTGGCCATTTGCATGTCTTCTTTTAAGAAATGTCTGTCAGGTCCTGTGACCATTTTTGATCGAGTTATTTGTTTTCTTGCTGTTGTGTTGTTTGAGTTTCTTATACATTTTGCATATTAACCCCTTATCAGATGCGTGGCTTCTGAATGTTTTCTCCCAATCCATGGGTTACCTTTTTATCTGTTAATTGTTTCCTTTGCTATGAATAAGCTTCTTAGTTTTGATATAATCCCATTTGTTTAATTTTTGTTTTGTTTGATTTTGTTTGGCTTTTCCAGCACTATTCACAATAGCCAAGTTATGGAATCAACCTAAGAGCTCTTCAAAGAATGAATGGATAAAAAACATGGGGGGCAGGTATAGTCCGTAGTCTGTCTGGAAAGTATCCAGCCATGTAATAGGAAAAATAGGGACGTTTATTGAGGAAGGTACAAGAGAAAAGAAACACTGTACACAGGACAATGACGCCTCCGTACCTTTCCAAGCAGGCACCCTGGGACCTCACACAGTTCTCCCAGCGTCTCTTACCCAACTGTACACGTTCGACATTCTCAGTGTTCTGCTTGGTGCAGGCCTTCCAGAACGTGGATCACTTCCAACAGATTCTCAGCCATCTCAAATGCGTTTGTGCCACACTTATTTGGGCTGCACTCATTGCGTGGTCCACGAAAGCCTCCGAGTCATCCAAATGGTTTCTGTGGAGGAGTGTTCAAGCTTAACGCAGAATTCGAATGCAGATTCGTTGCTCTATGTGCTCAGTTATTTAGAATGCGACGGCCACGCGGTGCACGTGCTCACTCAACTGCGTCTAGCGCCCACTGGCCAGTACAGTGAAGTCGTCATTGTCCACGCACATGCGTCCCAATCCACTCGCCTTGGCTGCCAGGTTACATCAATGTCCTGCAAACCGTTCTCCTTACATTAACGATAGCTGGATACTCTCCGGACAGCTCTAGTATATATGTGTGTGTGTGTATATATATATACACATAAGTACGCACACACACATAAAATATTATTAGGCCTTAAAAATGAAGGAGTTTCTGTCATTTGTGACAACACGGATGACCCTGAAGGACATCGTGCTGAGTGAAAGAAGCCGGGCGCAGAAAGACAAACACTGGAAGTTTCCACTTACAAGTGGGCTCTGAAGCAATCCCACTCGTGGAAGCAGAGAGCAGAACGGTGGTCACCAAGGGCTGGGGACTTGGGTTGGTCAAAGGATACAATGCTTCTGTTAGGCAGAAGGACTCAATGACATGTATTTGAGATGGTAGACATGTTGCTAGCTTGGTTTAATCGTTCCACTTTGTATACTTGTATCATAGCTTCACTTTGTCGCTCATAAATACATATAATTATAATTTGTCAATATGTAATAGAATAAAAAATTTAAAAACTGCATATATTAAGGTTCACTCTTTGTGCTGTAGAGTTATATGGGTTTTAGTAGGAGGTGAAAATATAATTCTGGAGAAATAATTTTAAAAGTTCTTTTAAAGATATTTACATTTTAAAAAGAGGATCCATTTGAGAAACATATAAGGGAATGACAGAACACCTCATAGGCCACTTCACACAACAAAATAGGCAATGACATGCATTTTTTACAAGTATAACCACTTGGGTATACTAATGACAGACACACAGGTGTGGCAGTTACGGGCGGATGAACCGCATTCGTGAAGATGCGGGTCGGAGGGAAATGTATGAGCGCATCCCCGTGGCTGGTGACGGTGCACACTCAGCTTTATGAACGTGGAAATCTGGAAGACCACGGTGCACAACCTGTGTCTTTTGATGACACTGATCAAAAACTTCAGTGGCCACCTTCACGTACACTGTGGCCCCAAAAGCCGAGGCCTTAAGGGATTTTATCTTTCAAAAATGCAGATGTTCAAAGAGGGTATCTCTTCATTTATTGAGGAAGTTCCGACATATTTACGTACACGCAGCACTCACACACAGTCAACGTTTCGATAACGCGCTCTCGTGGAGTCAAATTTGCAGAAAACGCGTAGAATGAATTAGGACTCTCTAAAATTATGTGCCATGGATAGCTCCAGTATTGAAAATGATGCAAAGATGAAATTCACAGCATAACAAATTTTAAAAAGTAATGCTGACAATTTAAAATGGTGAAAAAAACTAAGAAAAAGAAAAGAAAAAGCAAAAAACACTGACTAAAAGGAAAATTTAAGGTGTGAAAGAGTGTGTATTATAGGAGTAGACCACAGGCAGCTGCGTGGAGGTCCCTCCGTAAGAGCCGGCTGACCCGCACAGTCATTGTATTTCGAAGTCTTGCATTGCAATGAATAGCTGGAGGTGTTTTTTTCTTTTTTTCTTTTTTTCTTTTAGGATCTGGCTCTTCCCCGAGAATATGTCACCTTTGTTTTCCACATGGAGCTGCTCTTTTTGAAATTCTTCTGAGATTCGGTATACACAGAGGTGAGCATTTCGTATTAAATTTTCCCATCCTCTGTTTAGGAATTTCGATCTTCTGGGTTTGGACAGTCACGATTATGGAATTTGGGAGTGTGTGTTTCGGGATGATGATCCAAAGCTATTTTAACAAACGCGCCGTGTCACGTGCGACCCTCACAGCGTCACACAGAACAGCTACGCTGCCCTGAAACCCTGTCATCCGCCCACCCTCTGCCCTTCCCTTGAAGTCCCTGGTGACCACGGTGTGTTCACCATCTCTACAGTTTTGCCTTTCCGGCATGTTTGTAACTGGAATCACAGAGTGTGTGTCCTTTTTTCAGGCTGGCGTCTTTCACCTAAAAACACTCACTTAAGGTCCAAGCATCTGGGGCTGCTCCCTGTCTTTCTGTGGCTTGCGGCTCGCTCCTGTCACTGAATTTCGTTTCATTGTATGAATGCACCGAACTTCGCTCACCCGTTCCCTCCCCGAATGTCATTCTAGTTGCTTCCAGTTTTTGGAGCTTATGGATCAAACTGCCACAAATATTTGCACACAGGTTTTTGTGCAGACATACGTGTTCAGACCAGCTGGGTAAATACGCAGGCGTGTGGCTGGTGGGCCACTTGGCGGACGGCCTTTCGCTCTGTGAGGAACTGCCCAGCCCTCTGCCTGCGCGGCTGCCCCTCTCTGCATCGGCCTCGGCCACGGACGCGCGCTCCTGTGGCTCTGCGTGGACAGCAGCATTTGGCATTGTCAGAGTTTGGGGTTTTAGCCATTCCCCTAGGTGTGCCTTGGTGGCCCACTTTCTGTTTTAACTTACAGCTCCTTAATGACAAGTGACACTGAGCACCTTTCCATGTGCTGATTTGCCGTCCGTTTATCTCCTCCGTACTGTTGCCCACTTTTTAGTTGGGTCGCTTTCTTATTGTTGACTTTCAAAAATCGTTTGTGTATTTCAATACAGCTCTTTGTCATAACAAGCACCACGATGGTGAAACAACAAGACGCGCTTCCTGAAAATAAGTCACTTGCTGTCCTGTGCTGGCTTGCGGCAGCCGCACGTCAAGGCTCGGCGTCCACGGTGCCTCATCATTTACGTGACTGTCCCCTGCTGCTGGGTGTTCAGGCCTCCCCCACTGGGTTTTCTCTTAAAAGTAATGCCAGCATAAATAGGTGTGGGCCTTTAACTGTATTTATTGGCAAGTGTATCTGTATAATAGATCCTTAAGGGTAGGCACGACGACTCTTGCTAGTTTTCTACATTCTATTATTTTTTTGTAGGGATTTCCACTTATTCTCTTGTATTTTCTAAACACGCAATCGCAGCATCTGCAAACTGAGACTGCCTTATCTCTTCCTTTTCAGTTACTAACACTCGGGTTGAGATCTCCTTCTAATTACACTGGCGCCTGCCTCCACTACAACGTTAAAGCGTAGCGGAGAGAGTAGCCGTTCTTGTCGTGTTTGCACACTGGAAAAGCTCGTGGCATTTTAACGCTAAGTACAATGTGGCTTTTGGATTGAAGTATATAACTTTTATCAGGTTAAAAAAATCCATTGACTCTTATTTTAATAAGCATTATTTTAGGTAAGGAGTAAGTATTGAATTTTATTAAATGATCTTTTAGCTTTTATGGAGATGACCATATGATGTTTTCCCCATAGATCAATTAATGTGATGGAGAATTATATGAATCTTTTTCTTAATATTGAATCAGTGTTGCATTCCTGGAATAAACCCAATTACCACATTGCATTTAATTTTTGATGTGATTTGCATTTTGCTTGCAAATTGTCTATCCTGTTATCTGCAAATTTATCAATATTATATTTGACATTTTGCATTAATATTCATAAGTGATATTAATCTTTTCATTGTGAGTCTTTTTCTCGTTGAAAAAGATTCAGATGAATGCATCTCCTGCTTCACAAATAGGATTTGGAACTTGTCCTTCTTTCTCTACACTCCTAAATATTCCAAGTAACAATGAGGTTTTTGTATTAAAAGATTGGGTAAGATTCCCTTGTGAAACCATCTGGGCTTCTTGGTTTATTTCATGGGAAAGAAATTTATAGCTTTATTTCTTGTAGAAAATTGGTCTTTTTAGACTTTCTACCTTGACATGAGCCATTTTTTGGTGATTTTTTTTCTTAAAAATTATCAATTTCAGTTAGGTCTTCAGATATATTTGCATTAAAATGTGCCTAATTATTTAATTATTATTATTATTTCATTTTTGATAGCTATCTCCTCCTGTCATTTCCTTCTTTGTGTAGTTGTGTTTTTCCTTTCAAAAAATTAAGTTGGCATCTGGGGTCCCATTGCCAGTTCCTAGGACAGACAAAGACAGTTTGAACTGCACAGCCCAGTTTGACTGATGAACTGTAAGGAACAGAGAGAGGTGGGGTGAGGGGAATCAAAAGTAAAAGAAACTTAAAAGACGTATCAAATTTAATATGGGCAAAAACATGTTGGTCAGGGATTTGTCCAAAGCTACCTGCTTGAATAAGGCACTCATTCTGTAGTTCTTCTACATTATGCCATTATTTTCTCTTTTTACCTTTATTAATTACTTCTTCTTATTCCTTTCTGGGTGCCATATGGGTATTTTTTCCACTTTTTATATTGAATATTTATTTTGTTCATTTTTGCACAAATACTTGTTATTATGAATTTTCCTCAGAGCACAGCTTTAGCTGTGTCCCATAGATCTGAAATTCATATTTTTATTACTATTATTGACAAGATACAAGCATACTTCATTTTATATCATTTCACTTTATTGAGCTTTGTAGATGACACATTTTCCCCACAAACTGAAGGTTTGTGACAACCCTACATGAAGCAAGTCTGTTGGCACCATTTTTCTAACAGCACATGCTCACTTCATGTCTCTGTGTCACATTTTGGTAATTCTTGCAATATTTCAAATTTAGTATTATGACATCTGTTAGGGTAATCTGTGATCAGTGATGTTTGATGTTACTGTTGTAACTGTTTGGGGACACCATGGACTGTGCTCACATAAGACAGCTCACTCAATCGGTAAATGTTGTGCATTCTGACTGCTCCACCAACCAGCTGCCTCTGCATCTCTCTCTCTTTCCTCCAGCCTCCCTATCCCCTGAGACACAACGCTATCAAAGTTCAGCCAATCAGTGACCCTGCAGTGGTATCCAAGTGCTCAAGCGAAGAGTCAAACATCTCCCACTTTCCGTCAAAAGCTAGATATGATTAGCTTAGTGAGGAAGGCACGCCCAAAGCCGAGATAGGCTAAATGCTAGCCTGCACCAAACAGTTAGCCAAGTTGTGTACGCAAAGGAAAAGTTCTTGAAGGAAATTAAAAGTACACACAGACGATAAGAAAGCAAAACAACTTTTTTACTGATACAGAGAAAATTTTCGTGATCTAGATAGATGATCAAACTATCCTAACATTCCCTTAAGTGAAAGCCTAATCCAGGGCAAGGCCCTAACTCTCTTCAGTCCTGTGAAGGCTCAGAGAGGTGAGGAAGCTGCAGAAGAAAAGCTGGAAGCCGGCAGAAGTTGGTTCATGAGGTTTAGGGAAAGAAGCCATCTCCATAGCACAGAAGTTCAAGGTGAAGCAGCAGGTGCTGATGTATTAATAGAAGCTGCAGCAAGTTATCCAGATCACTGATGAAGGTGGCTACAGCAAACAACAGATTTTCAGTGCAGATGGAACAGCCTTCTATTGGAAGAAGATGCCAGCTAGGACTTTCATAGCTGGACAGAAGTCAGTGCCTGGTCTCAGAGCTTCAAAGGACAGGCTGACTCTCTCGTTAGGGGCTAATGCAGCTGGTGACTTTCAGTTGAATTCGGTGTTCATTTATCATTCTAAAAATCCCAGGACTCTTAAAAATTACGCTCCATCTACTCTACCTGTGCTCTGTAAATGGAACCACAAAGCCTGGATGACAGTATATCTGTTTATAGCATGGTTTATCAAATATTTTAAGCCCACTGTTGAGACCTACTTCTCAGAAAATAAATTTTTTTTCAAAATATTACTGCTCATTGACAATGCACCTGGCAACCTAAGAGCTCCGGTGGAAAGGAGCAATGAGATAAATGTGGTTTTCATACCTCCTAACACGACATCCATTCTGCAGCCCATGGATGGAGGAGTGATTTCTAATTTCAAGTCTTATTATTTAAGAAATACATTTCATAAGGTTGTATTTGCCATAGATACTGATTCCTCTGATGGATCTGAGCAAAGCAAATTGAGAACCTTAAGGAAAGGATTCACCACTTTAGATGCCGTTAAGAACATCTGTGATTCATGCAAGGGGGTCAAAATGTCAGTATTAGGAGGAGCTTGGAAGAGGTTAATTCCAGCCCTTGTGGATGACTTTGAGGAGGTCAAGACTTCAGTGTTGGAAGTCGCCACAGATGTGGTGGAAATGCCAAGAGAACTAGAATTAGAGGTGGAGCCTGAAGATGGGACTGAACTGCTGCGATCTCACGATCAACTTGAACGGATGAGGACTTGCTCTTATGGATGAGCGAAGAAGGTGGTTTCTTGAGGGGGAATCTACTTTTGGTGAAGATGCTGTGAGCACTGTTGAGATGACAGCAAAGGATTTAGAACATTCCAGAAACTCAGTTGACAAAGATGCCGCAGTGTTTGCAAGGACTGGCTTCCATTGTGAAAGAAGTTCTCCTGCGGGTAAAATGCCGTCAGACAGCATCTCCTGCTACAAAGGAATCTTCTGTGAAGGGAAGAAGCCACTGACGGGGCAAACTTCATTGTTGCTTATTTTAAGAAATTTCCTCGGCCAGCCCAGCCTTCCCCAACGCCGCCCCGATCAGCCGGCAGTTGTCAAATTGAGACAAGACTCTCCACCAGCAAAAAGATTACGATTTCATGAAGGCTCAGATGATTGTTGGCCTTTTTTTAGCAATAAAGTATTTTTAATAAGGAGTGTACTTTGTTTTTTTAGACATAATACTACTGCACACTTAACAGACTACAGTTCAGGGTTGACATAACATCCATGCACTGGGAAACCAAAAAAACTGTGTAACTCACTTTATTGCCAGTATTAGCTTTATCGTGGTGGTCTGGAACTGAGCCTGCGATATCTCTGGGGTATGCTTATATTTTGTAATTTCTTTTTAATTTCCCTCTTTGATTTATAATAATACCATAGGCAGAGCATGAATTGTTTTACTTTTGGCCTCATAATGTGGTCAGTGTTTACGAATCCATCGTGTGCACTTAACAGCTAGTTCCTGCTGTAAAAGTTCGTAGCATGGACCTAGTGTCCACGTGCTATGCAGGTCTCCTGTCTGCAAACGGAGGTTTTGCCCGTTTGATCTGGTTTTTTGCCATAAGGTATATTTCACTAGATTTAGCCGTGTGTCTTTATGAACGGTTTTGTATTATCGAATATTTTTATATTTTGTAGTTTACCAAGATTTAGATGTGTTATTGAGTGCACCAATATTTCTTAAAAACGTCATACAGTTGACCCTTGAACAACACAGGTTTGAACTGTGCAGGATTTTCAACTGTGCAGGAGGCCGGGGCACTGACCGCCGGGTTGGTCAAGGGTCAGCTCCACCTTTACTGTGAATTCTGTGTCTGCCTCGTTTCCCGCTTTAGTTCTGAATTCCCTCCTGTCCGAGATCAAGCGCGTGACCCCAGCTTTCTTTCTGGTCGTACTTCCTCAGTGTATCTCTGCTCACGCGTTTGTTTCTGCCTTCGCGATCTCTGTGTCTTAGGCACACCTCGAGAGTGTATAGTGCAGTTAGTTTCTTCGTTAGCCTGTGTATGCGCATTGGAAGCAGCTCGAAACTTCGGCCGAGCGCCTGGGTCCTGGTTATTCCGCCTGAGTCCGTCCTGGTGCTACCGTTTGTTCGCTGTGTGTCACTGGGCAGCTCATGGAAACTCTCGTGACTCCACTTCCCCGTCTGGACACGTGGGCCGATCCCAGTGCATTTTCCTTGGCGGGGCTACAAGGACTAGATAATCGCCCAGCAGCGGGCAGTGCCAGGCACACAGGACGTGCTCTGCGAACGTTAACTTGTCGCGGAGTCTCAGTTTCTAGGATTTAACTCTCACGCCCTGTGCATCCTCTTTGAGCCTCCGTGATTACTTTGCTTTCCTTAGAGACGAGCAGTTCTTCACCAGCGTCACCTGCACACGTGTCTTGGTGCAGGTAGGGCCACTGTCAGCTTACAGCGGGGGTGGGTTCTGGGAGGATGGTGGAGTAGAGAGGCCACCGGGTCAACACCAGGGTGGTTGACAGCCCCGTGTGGGGTGTGGGACTCAGCCCTGCTCAGCCCAGGCCCTCAACCTGGCTCCATGACATCAGCTTCCCCAGCCGGGCGCCCAGGGTGGGGCTGGGGGTAACCAGGCTGTGAGGGGGAGGCTTGCACGGACCCCAGCATGGGTTGCTGGCTGGCAGACGCCCCCTCCCAGCCCCAGCCCTGCCTTCTGTACCATGGGGCGTGCCCTCCCGGCTGGGCTCTGCCCTCTCGCACCTGCGGGTCTGCCCGGGCCCAGCTCGGTCTGCCAACCACCTCGGTTCTCCCAGCTCCCCCTCCTGGGGGCTCCGCAGCCTTGACCACTGGCGTTGCAGCTCAGAGACATGGGCTGTAGACAGTGGACATGAACTCAGGGCCACGCGGGTCTGGGTTCCAATCCCGGCTCCGTCGTAGGCTGGCCGCGGGCCGCAGACGTCCACATCTTTCTGAGTCTGTTTCCTCCTCCGTAAATGGGGTTCACGCCCCCTTCAGAGGGTTTGCGAAGATCCAGAGAAGTGACGGAAATGATGCTCTGTGAGCAGCTGGCCAGGTGGGCCTGCGGGTCCCGAACTGCCCCCTCCTCTGGGCCAGGGGTGCCCGCGCAAGGCGTGCTGTGCCAAGGGGACACTGCCTGGTCCACTAGGTGCCAGCTGCTCCTCAGCCTTGCTCTGACGGCTCTCAGACCATGGCGGGCACTGAGCCGTAAAACTCGTTGCAGAAATGCAGGACTGAAATCTCTTTTCTCCTCCGTACAGTCAAGCTGGTAACCAGGACCCAGAGCCCCAGCACTCAGCAGGTTTGGGCTGGTGTCTTCAGGGCCGCGGGGTCCCCCCAGGCTCCGAGGCCACAGCTCGGGCTTCTCCCCACTGCAGGGGCGGGGGCTGCGCTCAGGGCTGTATCTTGGCCTCCCTCTGAGGACATCCCCCAAACCTTACTCGAACCTATAATCTCATGTTGATGGATGAAATTAGCCTCCGAATTATAATGAGACTGCACTCAGGAGACAGACAGCTCATCGGAACATTAAATGAGAAAAATTGCCACTTTTGCTGGTTCCTTTAGAAACTCATTTGCATTCTGTCAGCTCTCATTATGAAGGGGAACCGCAGATATGGATGGGCCAGCCGGTGCGGTGGGGGGCTCTCTCGGGGCACGGGGCCTCCCGGCTCAGCCTCGCGCTGCCCACCCCGCCCCAGCGCACCCCAGGGCTCTGCTGAGGGACATCCCAGCAGCCCCGAGGCCCCCCGTGGGGGCTCCCCGTGCACCCCTGCAGGGCTGTGAGCAGAAGGGGCAAAGGCCCAGGCGAGCTGCACCACTCAAGCTCCGAGCTCTTCGGCTGGGTGACAGATCACCCGACTGTGTGCCTTGGAGCAACAGTGATTGGTCGTTTCTCACAACCTGTGCCTCGGCTGGGCTGCCCTTCTGGTCTGACCTCATCGGGGGCTGCGTTCCACCTGCGACAGAGCTGACCTGGGCAGCCTAAGACGCTCCCGGGCGTGGGAACCAGGGCGGGCTTCCGAGAGGACCCCAGGCTGCACTTGCTTCTTGCAGTCGGGTTCCAGAACCGACACGGCCTCACTCCTGCGACAGCTCGATGGGCCGGGCCAGCCCCAGCTGGGGGTGGGGAGAGAGGAGGAGGAGGAGGAGGACCACCCAGTTCTTAACAAGAGGGACACGCACAGGGACGGGAGTCCAAGCAGCTGGAGAGAATCTCGCCTTACCTGAGACCCCAAAGAGTGATTCGGTGACGCATCATCTTCAAGTCCAGTGTCGTGTGGCTCCTCTTGATCTGGGGAACGGAACACAGAACATGCGGTTCCGAGGAGGACCAGACACCTCCGTGGGCATCCCGGCCACCAGAGCAGGACCCGGCGGCGTGGTCAGAGCATCCTCACGTCTGGCGGGCACACGTCCCACCACCAGACTCCACGGGCAAGAGAGTTCCTGGCCCGAGCCCGGCCCTTTTCTCCGGAACTGTTCCTCAACCCAGGGTTGGGCAAACGCAGCCTGCGCAGCACCTGGCCCGCTGCCAACTTCGTGTGACGAGTAAGGTTTTCCTGGAGCCCGGCCACGCTCCTCCGTTCACCTGTTTTCTGCGAATGCTTCTGTGCCCCGGGGCGGCGCTAACAGCTGCACAGAGGCCCAGCCGAAGCACGTACCGTCTGGGCTGTCGCAGGGAAGGCGGCCTGGCCCGCTCCCGCCAGCCTGTGTGTCTGCGGCCCTGCCCTGGGCACCGGCTCCGCCTGCAGAGACCCCTCCACAGCGCTCAGTCCCCGGGACCTTTGTGCCAGGCGGAGGGAAGTGCGTTGGGCTGTGCGGATCTCTGGAGGAAAACGTCCACACCGGGCCCGAGCTACACCGAGCATGAGTTTACAGTTATTTCACCGAAACCTCCAATCGCTATCTGCCCCCAACGACCTCTCCCTCAGACTCTTACACCGGAGGTGTAACTCAAGCAGATCATTAAGTCGGTCACCAGAGCTAACAGCTGACATTGGCACTAATTGTAATTAAAAATTAGCATAGAAATGTGCTTTTAGGAGATTAAAATTATTGGTGGGTCCTGACCCGCATGCATCAGCCTAAGTGATGGACGACAAAGGAGCGTCGCATTAAATAAAGTACATCTAATGGGCTTTTGAGAGAGAAAAGATGCAAATTCATTGATTTTCCTTTCCCCCTGATTTACAAACACGCCCTCCGCATAGATAAACACCTCCCGCCGCGACCGTTGGCACGTCAGACCTGTCCACGGGCCCTGGAGCGGCGTCTCTATCAATTTCCAGTCGGGTCCAAGACCTCTAATAGCAGCTTTGTGCCGTAAGCACTTTCTATGCTCTGGAAATTGCATTACATATTAGGAATATTATCTCCATGCAGCAAACTATCAGTTAATGATTAGCTGAGTGGTAAAACGCGTGTCAGAGAGGAAACGGGTTTCCTGGGACAATCACGGCCGGGCGTTGAGGGTGCATCTGGCACTGGCAGTTGCTGTCAGAGACACAGCGAGGCGGAGACAGAGGTGCAGGAGTGTCCCTCGGCAGCCTCTGATTACGCGTTTCCCGCCTCCCTCCTCCCAGGGTTCCGCGGCAGGTGGGGTGGGTGTCGGGGGCACAGTCTTCCGGACCCTGCAGTGTCCGAGGGCTCCCTGGGGAGGTGGAGGCAGGGCTCAGTGCGAAGGGTGCGGAAAGGGCTCTGGGGCCGGGCTGTTGGGCTCCCCTCTCTGCGAGCCCCGAGCCGGAAGGGTTCGGTCGGCCCCAGGTTCCCTCCTGGTTTCTGTGCGGAGAATCCACAGGGACCAGGGCGGAGATCGGGCAGGCGGTGTCAGCGGTCTGGGGGAAGGGAGCTTCGGAAGGTCGATTCTGGTCACACCCTGAGTCCTGAACGTCTCGCAATGGCAGGATGTTGGTAGACTGGTGACGGGCCGTAGGAGAGAAAAGGGACTCAAGGTTGAGGCCGCACTTTGGTCCAGCCCCTGGGAGCGTGACGGCGCCTGACACAGGAGGGCAGAGCTGGCAGGTGCCGCGTGCGGGCGGAGGGTGAGAGTGTGGTTCAGACACACTTAGCGCCGATGCCCTCCATCTCCGAGTGGAGCTCCCGGGCCCGGGAGACCCCGCAGCCCTCCTGCCTTTCCCGCCCACGCGCTCCTGCGGGCCGTGCGTTCAGCTTTGCATCTCCCCATCGTTTGCCAGAAGTTTCCACCTGTGTGGGCCACGCGATGTCAGGTCTGAAGATTTCACCACCTGCCAGACTGAGGCTGGGGCAGTGGCAAGGTGGCCTGCTCCCTGCTGGCTCCCACACTGTCCCTCCCAGGGTCCCTGTGGTGCCCGGTCCCTCTGCTCCACCTCCGCCTCCTCTGCTGTCTCCGCTCCCCGGGGGGACGTCAGGGCTCTTCTCCCTAAGCTCCCACGCCAGGGACTCCCCGCCCTGCCGCACAGCTGACCTTCCTGGAAACTCCAGGGGACTCTGTCCAACAGCCCTGTCTTCCCTTCCCCCCACAAACCTCCACCCTACGCCAGATCCGAACCTCCCTGTCCTCTGGACCCCTCGGCAGATGCTGTTCCCTTCCTCTTGTCCTACCGAACACGCTCGCTCAGGAGAGGGGCAGGGGCTCCTCCCAGGGGCCCTCCTGGCTCTTCCTTACCCCCAGGGCCTGGGTCTTTCCACCGGCTATCCCCGCAGGCAGCAGCCCACGGGTCTCCCAGCACCTGGCACTGCCGGCGCTCAGGGGGCTTTTGTTGAGAGAAGGAAGGTGTCTGGGACGTAGAACTGCAGGGCGTAGTCGGCCGGCCAGGTGCTGAGATGGGCCGAGGGGCTGGGCCCTGGCTGGCCGGGGGCCTGGCTTCTCACCCACGAAAGAGGCAGTGCAGCTCTAGGACCGCCGGGGCCGCCCGGGCTCAGAATTCTGTGGGTTTGGAATCAGTGAGCCGATCGCGGAGCATCTCAGGGTTATTTGTCGAAACTAACTGCCAGCGTGTGCCGGTGCCGGGCTCCCAGCCCATCACTCTGTGTCGTCTGCACCTGCGGCCTCTACCCGGCGAGCACCGGGCTGGCTCGGAGCCTAAACTCCCGGAGATTAATGGACAAAGCAATCATATTCCCTAGAATTGGGTCCAGGAGTCAAAGAAAGCAATGGGGATGGGGTCGCCAGAGGACGGTTTGCACAGGCAGTTTTATTAACCCTTCTGCGACCTCAGAAATCTCCTCCCCAGAACGGCTCCCCCACGACGGCGGCCGCGGGCCGTGGCAGGTGTTTGCGGGAGGCTGGCGGCCGGGGCCGGGGGGAGAACAGTCTCTCGTCCCCCTTGCCTTCGCCACAGCGATCTCCACGTTTGTTCTCGGCCATTTGAAGATCATTGACTGTTGTTTTCTGGAGTCTGAGTGAATTATTTACTGGGGAATGAAGCCTGCCCTCTGCGTGCCTTTACCAACACGGAGGAATTAGAGAGTAGATTTGTTTTCCTTAACGCCTGTCTTTGTTTTTCCTGGAGGTGTCCTGGGAGAGCCGATCCCAGCTCCACGCAGCGTAGGCAGAGGCTGGCGGGGGTTCTCTCCCCCCTCATCTGCGCTGTGCGCCAGCCGGGTGGCGCTTGGGGCAGTTTAGCCCGCACAGCCCTCCTTGTCCTCTGACCCCGCGCCCGCCCGCAGGCCTCCCTTCCCGGGACCTCGCCGCACCCCTCGCCCACGCGTCCTTGGCTGTCAGCAATGCCTTTCCCTCTGGACCTGGGGCCTCTGGCGGAGGTGGTGGCTTCCCCGGCCCTCCCTGCCCCTAAGCTGGCCGAGGTGGGACACTCAGCCCCTCCCAGGCGGGGGCTCCGCCCTAGCGAGAGAACAAGGCGGGCCCTTAACTTCTCTCACCCACGAGTTCCACTGAGACACCTCAGGGGGTCCTGGGATTGCCACGCGCAGGGGACCCGCATGAAGCTCCTGGCGCACTGCCGGCACACAGTGGGGAAAGAACGCCAGCTGAGCGACAGGCCGCAGGTCAGGAGGCACGGCCAGGGGATGATGCCAATTCAGATGAATGGCGTCATGGGAAGGCGGCCCCATGGAACCCACCCGTACACCTACCGCGCTCCTCTGAGTGTGGTCTTGGCCCACAGGGTCCCCACCCCACCCCCGCCGGGGCTCGCTTCTGGGACGGAGAGGGAGGGCCGGGCGTGACCTGCACCAGGCCCCAGGTGGCAGCCCTTCCTTCCCAGCCTCCTCAGCCCGCAGGGCCCGTCCCGAGCACCAGGACTCCCGGGAGGAGCTGGAGTGGGCAGGCCCAGGGCCGGGGGTGGTGCAGGAGGAGGGATGGGGCCCACCCTGGGTTCTCTCCTTGCGTGGTGGGGCCTCTGCGGGCGATGGGCTCGATGCCATGTCGTGTTAGGTCTGAAGCTGGAGCACCAGGGGGCGCTGTTGGCACGATGGGGGGAGGCTCACCTGGTGGGGACACCCCTGCTTTAGGACCCACGTCCTGACTTGCCAAACCCGGTATTCACTCGCCAAATCATGACACCTGGCTTTGTGCCTGACCGAGCTGGGTGCTGAAGACACAGGCAGCAATGACACGTAGTCCCAACACCATGAGGACGCAGGTGCTAGTGTCTAGTGCGGCAGGTGGACCAACCAACGGGCAGCTGGAGACCACGCGCCCGGTGTTTTCACGGGGAAGACAGTGGCTTGCGGAGCACGCGCGGCCGTGAGCGCAGGCCGGGTTTTGGTGATTGGCGCTGTTTACCTATGATGCTTCTCTTTCTCTTCTTTGTTGGATCTGTAGCATCCAGAAGGTGCTCAGTGACCTCGCATCCGACAGGCCACGGAACGCCGGGTGTGTGGCCCACTCCCCGCCCCCACGCTGCCTCTCCCGGGCCTGCCTGGTGCCCGGGCCCCAGTGAGGAGGAGCCACGGCCAGGTACGGGCCTGCCAGGGACCTCGTGGAGCTTCCACCCATAGCAACGGAAGGAACTAGATATCCTGTCCTTCAGAAAACTTAGAGAAGGTGAATATAATACATTAAATAGCCTTTAAAATCTATGGCTAAGCTCCAAATAAAGTAAAAGAAATGCCCAGGTGCCAAAAATGAGGCGGGACCTGCGAGTAGAAGTGCTGAGCTTCTGGGGAAGCGACAACAATTTACGGGCTGTTTGCCAGTTGCGGCAACCCAGAGGCTCGGCTTGTAAACGGGAGAGGAGGGATTCCACCTGGCAGGTGAGGCAGGTGCCCCTGCGCATGGGCCAGTGCTGAGGAATAAGGAGGGAGCCTCACAGGAACATGGACCTACGAAAGGGCCAGGTGGAGAAAACGTAGCCGCAGGGCCCAGGGAAACGACAGACACGAGTTTCCCACGCGCCCAGCGCGGAGGCTTTGTGAGGCCCACGGGACAAGGAATCAGGTTAAAGGGGCTCTGGAGTCCCACTGCTCTGGGTCACCTGCAGGACCAAACGTAAGTGCCCCCGGGAGGTCACGCCTCACGCCAGCCCCTGCAGGATTCTCGAGGACAAGGCCCTGCTGGACAGGCGCCCGCGACCCCAAACCACGAAACACACAGACACCTGCGCAGCAGAGAACAACAGCCCACCAGGGGGCCCCGGAACGCGGGCAAGCGAAGCGTGAAATGCTGAATGTGAGATGTTTTGAATGTTTAATAAAATGAAAGAGGATTCGGAAACATAAGCATAGATCCAGAAAAATACCTTTAAA
This sequence comes from Avahi laniger, assembly GCA_963575035.1. Taxonomy (NCBI): domain Eukaryota; kingdom Metazoa; phylum Chordata; class Mammalia; order Primates; family Indriidae; genus Avahi; species Avahi laniger. Next base: position 79,514 of record CAUYSK010122143.1, read on the forward strand.
AAACTGAATGCCTGAAAAATTTAAAAAATGAACTCTTAAGGTAAAAAAATTATTATTGATTTTTTCGTATTAAAAGGAGAGAATCGGCAAACATGGAAGCTGGAGCTGAGTGAGTCTCCCCAGAGAGGCAGGAAAGGCCACGAAGAGCAAATGCCAAAGAGGTGTCATCGCGTTCTCGTCCTTCCAGGAAAAGAGCTGACAGAGATTTGGGGACAGGTGCCGGCCAAGAGGTGGGAGCTGACGATGTTCTAAAACCGGTGAAAGACGTGAACCCTCCTGTCAGAGAAGTATTGTGAATGCCAGAGTGGAAAATTAGAGTTCCACACTGAGCGACGTCATGGAGAATCAACCCGAAGGACACCAAAGTCAAAGAAAAGAACTTTAAAAATAGCCAGAGAGAAAGGACATACCACGTCCAGAGGAACAACATACCGACAACAGAATTCTCTCGAGAACAACGGGAGGAAGAAGGAATAATAGAACAGGAACTCCAAAGGCCTGAAGGAGTATGTCAGCTATATTTTATAGCTAGTATCCAAAATAAAAGGAAGAACAAAAATATTTTCATACAAAAACAGAGACTTTTTCATTAAAATTCCTGGCAAAGAATCATCTAAAGTGGAGATCAGGTAGTGAACGTTGCAGCCTTTGTGGTCCACACGGTCTCTCTCACCTGTGTTTCGTGGTTGTTGATACAGCCCTTGAAAAATGTGAAATCCAAAAAACAAAAATATAAAATCCACTTTGAGCCAATGGACCATAAAAACCAGGCAGGTCAGGTTTGGCCCACGGGCTGCCGTTTTCTGACCCCTGCCCCAAAACAGTGGTCTCCAAAGAAAAACGCAATTCAAAATTTTGGGAGGAAACAAGAGAATCTCTGATGACCGAGTAACAAATAATTTTGTGAATTCAGGCGAGTTTCAAATTTTTTCCTTTCAGCAAAATTCAGAGTGTCCCATAAATTATTAAAATTTAAAATCATTTTAGTAACAATTTATATTTGTTGCTTCTGTGTTTTAGCTATTGTGAATAATGTCGCTATGAACACGGGCGTACAAACATCTCTTCAAGACCCTGCTTTCAATTCTTTGGGAAGATACCCCGATGCGGAATCCCTGCATCATGCAGTAATTCCATTTTTAATTTTTTGAGTAACCACCATACTGTTTTCCCAACCGCCTTACATTCCCACCATCGATGCGCAAGAGTTTCGGTTTCTCCACATCTGCCCCAATACTATTTCCTGTTTGTTTTTTATATGAGCCACAACAGTGTTGTGAGGTGAAATCTCACATATGTCACCTTTTGAGTCCTGGCCTCAGCAATCGCATGCTGTCCCTTCTGCTGCGGTCACAGCCCACGCAGAGGTCCCGCGGAGCGAGCACCGGCCCGTCAATGGGGGAGCCGACATCCCGGGCTGCGGGTTACAGCGTGTGAAGCACACGCGTGGCGTGTTCCCTGGCAAACAACTCAAGTTGCAGCTTCAACAAATTGATGTGCATCTAATTTAAAAGTTCCCTTCATTCTCACCTTATTTACATGAGTGTTTTTTCAATTCTTTAGATTGAAACATAAAAACTAAAATTAAGAATAAAATTGATGCTGAAAGCCACCTCGCTCCAGCAACTACTCACGTGCATCTGAGGGTAACTGATTTAAATGTGCAGAGAAGGCCCTTTCATCATATTAGGAGATGCATTTAAAAAATAACTTCTCATGTTTACAAATTATTTGTCAGAGTATAATACATTCATGCGGTTTTAATGTAGTGTTGCTAATAATAATTATAATAATAACTCAACCTAACAGAATTTTCTTTTAGATGTAAAGCCCAATGGTACCTGAAAATTAAAAAACATATCAATTTATATAAATATACATCTGCATATTATGATGGGGAATTATGATAGGGCTATCAATAAAAACTTTGAAATATAAAATATATTATCTGAGGTTATAATTTTGTGGAAATACGAGTGTAAGGTAACAAGTGTTTTAGTTTCAATTTTGACTGTAAAACACGAACTTACTTCTTTAAAAAATAGATGATACCTGGTATCGACTGCTATATATTCAAATTCTATTGCAAACATTTTAAATAGTGATGTGACGGTTTTGCTTTAATATTTACAATACAATGAAAATCACTTTTTTGCAGCTATGATGAGAAATTTTAGATGTCACCGTTTTAAATATTCTGTTGTGAAGAATAGCATGAAGTGCATATAATACGTGAGACATAACGTGCCTCTTAATTACGTCTTCAAATGAGCAGTGAGCTCCAGGGCGCGGAGGAGCCGGCTCCTGCTCGGACGCTCTGAGGCGCCGCCCGGTCCCTGCCTCCCGCTCTGGCCCTGACGTCATCTGTGTCCCCAAGTGCGTTTTAAAATTGTAAGCAGTCACCACCTAAACCTCAGCCCACGCGTGCAGGAACCACGCAGGTAGAACATCAGCGCACCGCGTGTACGGGAGCCACGCCGGCTGCACCGTTTGTCCTGGTGCTTGTGGAGCCACCTGGGTGTGGAGCGGCACGGGGACCTGGGCCACCGTGCACACCGTCACTCCCCCCGGTGACGCCCCTGGGGCTCAGGACACTTTGCCCACGCAGTCTCCAAACTGCTCTGCTCTGTGGTCACAGGGACTCACCGCCTTGTTCAGCACTTGGGGTTTACGATCTGCCTGGATTTGGCGCTTATGCGCGGGGGGACCCAGCGTTCACAGGCATCGGCGTCCACCTGTGCTGGGCTCTGCTCCTTGGCGGAGGACAGGTTCCAAGAGGGCAGACCTGACCGCAGAGGAAGGAAGGACGGCGGGCACTCACAGGCAGACGCTCTCCGTCCGGGGGTGGGTCAGGCCGTCCTGCACCTCCAACGCTGGGACTGGGCCCGAGCAGGTGGAGGACAGGCAGGGCCCCAGTGGGGAGACTGTGCTGCCCGCACCCCCGGGATTGTGCAGGACCCTGCTGCACCCACACGGATGGAGACCGGGCTCATCTAAAAGACCAGTTTCTGAAACTCCGTGTATGCATGTATATAGGTGTATACACACGCACACACACGCTCGCACGCGCACATAGTTATAGTAAACTTTTAATTTAGATAAAAATAACTGTATTGGCTCAAGCGGTTGTAAGAAACAAATACAGAAACCCGTGTAGCTTTACCCAGTCTTCCAAAGGTAATATTCTGCATAACTGTCGTGCAATATCACATCTCGGACGTCGGCATCGATGCTGTCCAGACCCAGAATGTTCCGTCACCTGAGGATCCTTTACAGCCAGGACACTTCCCTCCCGCCCTGCACCCTTCTTAACCTCAGAACCACGAACCTGCTCCCCACTTCCGTAATTTCTGCATCTCAGATGTTACGTAAATGGAGTCACACAGTATGTGATCTTTGGGGTTGATATTTTCATGTGGCGTAATTCCCTGGAGACTCTTGCAAGGCGTGACTGTATCTCTGGAAGTTTCCTTGTCATGGCTGAGCAGGTCTCTGTGCGGCTGCACCAGAGTTTGCTTGACCTTTCGCCTGTTGGAGGACGTCCGAAGTATGTGCAGCTGTGGCGATCGATCACACAGGAAGCTGCGATGAACGCTCGTGCACAGGTTTCCTTGTGAACCTGTTTTTGTTTCTCCAGGATAAACGGCTGCGTGTGCAGTTCCTGGGCGGGTTTCCTACAAAACTGTCAGAGTATTTCCCAGAGTGGCTGAACCGTCTCACACCCCCCCAGCCGTGTAGGAAAGTCCCGGTTGTTCTGCCTCCTTGTCAGGTTTGGTGGTGTCGGTTTTTGCATTCCAGCCACTCTGATGGGCATTTAGTGAGATCTTACCGTGGGTGTAATTGGCCTTCTGGTGGCTGATGAAGCTGGACACGCTCCCATGGGCTTGTTTCCATCAGAACAACATCTTTGCTGGAGCATCTGTCTGCGTCTTTTGCCCCCTTCTAGTTGCACAGTTGCTTTATTTCTTATTGTTGAGTTTTGAGAGTTCTTTACATATGCTGGATGCTAATCCGAGGTCCGATGTGTGGCTTGAAAATACTTTCCCTGAGTCTTTAGCCGATTTTCATCCTCCTGACTAACTTTCATGGAGTGAAAGGTTCTAACTTTGGTGACATCCAATTGTCAATGTTTCACTTCACGGATCTTCCCCATCCCTAGATCCCAAAGATTTCCTAGTATATTTTGCTCCTAGTATATTTTAAATCAATGAATTAGTGCTAAATCAATTACAAATGAATTAGTGCTGTGTTAAATATAATTTCAAACCAAGAATATTCTCCAAAATTGAAACAGTCCTGTGTTACCCTCGGTTGGTGAGTATGGGCTGTAACGAGACACAGGGTGAGGACGTGTCGGCCGCCTTCCCCCCAGCCTGCCTGTGATGGAGGTCGGTGCACAGACGCTCGACGTCTGGGTCGGAGCTGCCTTTGGAACACGCGGCTCCCTGGGAACCGGGGGTCCCCTCAGACTCTGATGAGCTGCAGGACCCTGGGCGAGCTCCCCCCTCACAGGCCGTGCACGTGATGCGAGGCGAAGCCAAGGGTTGACAGGGAGGCCGCGGTCCCAGCCCACGCGTCCTGACCCGCCTCTGAGCCCGGCGAGGCTGCTCTGGTCACAGCCCTGCCTCGTTGGATCCTAAGGTCAATTAGAAGTGGGGACCTGGTACCAGAGACTGAAGCAAAACTCCCTCCAAGTTGGGGAGGGAGGGACAGAGTGAGGTCCAAAGTCAGCTCCGATGGGCCAGGGAGGAGGTGGGCGTGTGCTGGGAAGAGAATCAATCAACGGACCCAGAACCCGGAACACCTGTGCAGTTGCCCGAGAGACAGACGTGCAGGGCGCCTGCTGGGCTGTGTAGCAGCAGCAGAGAGGAGAACGTGTCCACGGCCACATGGTCCACGTGGCCGTGAAGGCCGGGCTCAGAGTGAAAGTTGGGGTGTACGGGTGGAGGGGGCCGTGTGCGTCCTACATCCCCAGGGGTGGCAGATGCCCCTGCATCGCAGAGACCCCAAGACGGATCAGAGCCTGACTCAGCAGCACGTGCCCCAGGGTTTGGGGAGCGGCCTCGCCCCTTGCTGCTCTCCCAGGGTCCCCACACCCTCCTTGCCCCAGGCTCAGTGGCACTGCCACTCTGCCACCGCCACGATGACCACAGTGCAGGAGCGTCCTGTCTGCTCACTCAAAGTCCTGACATCTCAAAATCACCACACCCGCGCCCCACACCGCTGCTAACTCCTCAATGAAAGAGTGTGTTGGTGAAACTTGGCAATGTCGGGGAGATTTTTAAACGCCGTGCGTTGGGCCTTTCACGGGGAACAGCTAACGACAGGCTCGGCCGAGCGGAGATTTCATCTGATATCAGTTTCGGGAAAGTCAATTGCAAGATCACTTCTGCAGATTAAATTAACTCTGTTTGGAGGTCACCTCCTGTGGCCGGGCTGAGAGCGGCAGATACGCAATAGTCAATGCTATCGACGAGACATCGATTCCACTCCACAAACACGTCATCCCCCCAGGATACTTTAAAAGCCAAGAGTTTCTTTATCCCACCCCTTCCCCAGTCGGCGTGCGGGTGTCGGGGACAAACGTACCGACCGGTTGTCAGGAGTGGGCACATCTGTTTAAAGAACTCTCTCCGGGCGTCCTGGAAACGCGGCGAGAGAGCGTCCAATTCCTTTGCCGCCGCCGCGTGTCCTGGCTGGGTGCTCAGGCCGTGACTGCTGGGGAGGCCAGGGCCGGGGGTCTTGGAGGGGGTCCAGGAGCCCCTGCCACAGTCTGGTGGCCAGGGGAGCTGCAGTCCCCTCGGCCCTGGCCACTGGCTGTGCGTCAGAATATCCGGGAAACTTAGAGAGCCCAGCGTGAGCTTCCGGAAAACCAGGCGTGGCCGCTCCTCCCACCAGCTCTCTGGCCACCAGGTTTTATTCATTGTTGTGAACTGGAGCTTGCTGGTTTGGGGAGTGGGGGGGAGGGTTAGGGCTGTGCCAGGCTCCCTGTGACCGGGAGCCCTGGGGGCCCTCAGGGGAAACCCCAACCCAGAGCGAGCAAAGCTCCGGCCCCCCAGCCCCTCACTCACGTGATCCTGCGGCACCTGGTGCAGCGATGGGAAAGGTAGGTAGAGACGGGGCCCTGACACCCACCCAGGCAGCTTGGCTGACCCGGCGCGAGGCCCCTCCCTGTCTCCCACGTGCTTGCCGGGCCTTGTGGCCAGTCGGGGAGCAGAGCCAGGAGCCGTGGCCCTCTTGAAACACTGGCTTAAAATGGCTTTCCCGTCTCAGCACACCCATCGTGGCACCCTTGGCCGTGGTCTCCTTGGCCGTAGGGCCGTGTCTGCCTGTGGCTTTCCCCACCTGGGCTGCTGGGCCCGTTCTCCACCCAGAACCCCTGCCTAGGACGTCACCTCAGACCTCTTCCTGCTCCAACGCTCCAGAGTTCCAGGGCCCTCTGGGTCTGTCCCACAAACTTCTCTTTTGGTCAAATAGTATGTCCCAGGAGCGATTCGCTCACTTACAAGCTCCGGGAGAGGAGGGCGCTCGGGCGGGGTGTCTGCTCAGCCAGGGCGTGGGTCGGCAGCAAACTCCACGTCCCTCCTAGGGACAGAGCCGCAGAGAGGAAGGTGCGATGATCCCAGGAAGCCTCGCACTGGTGGGTACCTGGAGCCCACTGCTCTGGAGCCCACCTGCGTCGCTGCCTCTGCTCCCCTCCCTGGGTGGCTGAACCCCGACTTCTCAAGGGTGAGGGCAGCATCCTCTTGTGCAAACAGCGTTTATACTTTTATACTAACGTCTCTGCATTCCCGCCCCCGCTGCTGGTGACCACCCTTATCCTGTGTGTCTACACGTTGGGTGGGTTTAGACCCCGAGTACAGGTGAGGTCACGTGGCCACGCGGTGTGTTTCGCTCCGTTCCGGGCTCACCACTCCCGGCACGATGCCCTCCCTGCTCACCCGTGTTGCCGCGGACAGCGGGGCTTCTTCTGTGTGAGGCCGACTGGTGTCCCGTGGTGTGTAACAGCCGTTTCTGTACCCTTCATCCGCGGACGGACACTCAGGCCGGCTCCACGTCTCGGCTGCCGTGGGTAGCGCCGCAGCGCACACGGGGCGCGGTTATCTCTTTGAGATCCTGGTTTCGTGCTGGGAGGCACCTGCCCAGAGTGGGGCTGCAGCTTCCTGCTTCCCGAGGAGCCTCTGCCCTCCATACGTCCTCTCTGGGGTCACGCCCAGCCCACTGCCCATCCCAGGAGCCAGACTGAGGATTGCTGGATGCCAGGAGGTGGAGAAGGCTGGGGTGCAGAGCACAGGGCGCTCTGGGCAGCAGGTGGCCACAGACCAGCTGCTGAGGATGTGCGTGTCCCAACTTGTGAGTGTCACTGGTGTGGACAAAGGGTCTCTGCAGCTGTAAGTCAAGGATCTGGGGATGGGAGATCCCTCATGGGAGACGGAGAGGTGCAGGCCGCAGCAGGCCACGAGAGCACGGCAGACGCCGGCCTGGTGTGACCGTGAGCCCAGGACTGCCTTCCCGGAGTAGGGTGGGGGGTGGCGCAGGAAGGCGCCTGCTGACACATCGATTTTGGGCTCCTGCCCTCCAGACCCTGAGAGATACATTTCTGTGGTGTTCAGCCACCCGGTTCGTGGTACTTTGTGGCCCTAGCAAAGAGAGTTATGTTAAAAATGCAGATCCTTGGGCCCTTCTCCACAATCAATCCTCTGGAGTGAGGCCCAGAAATCAGCATTTTTACCAAAGTGCCAGAGACCTCTGTCCCCTTCCCCCTTCCCTCCTGGGGTGCTCCCAAAGGCCTACGTGCTCCTTGGGGCCAGGGACCCCCAACTCGCGGAGCCTCCCCCAAGGCTGCACAGCTCCCTGGGAAGGAGGGGAGGGGACAGAAAGGGAGCGGAGAGGGCCTGGTCTCTGGGCCGCTGGCCCCTCTGCGGAGCTGGGACAGCCCCACACGCTGCTCTCTGCCCAGCTGGAGGGAAAATCGCTTCCAAGCTGCTCCTGACCCAGCGGTGCCTGCGTGAGAGGAGACCGGGGGGTCGGCTGGAGGAAGGGCCCACAGGAGCAGGCGGCGCTGCCGGCCTCGGACCTGGGGTTTCCCACATTTCTCCCCCCGCTGCTCCCACCCAGCTCATTCTGGAAACTTCTCCTGGAGGCTGCCGTCTCTGCAGCTGCAGGCAGGACACGCAGGCCCCTCCCGGGCAGGCGGCGCTGACCCTGTGTGACAGGGAGCTCGTTAGGGCAGTTTTAAGCAGAGACTAACGACTTCGGTAAGCCTCAATTCAGTTGATAGCAGCGTAAAAATAAATATCAGGAGAAAGGCCGGGCAAGGAGAGGCCTTGGGGCGTGAGCGGGCACCGGGCCTGGGGGTGCTCAGGGCCCTCCCAGGGCAACGGCGCGTCCATCCGCACGTCTTCCGTCCATGGCTCCTTCCCCCTCATACCTTCTCCTTCCGTCCTCAGTTCTGTCCTCTCCGGGGAGTCTAACTACCGGGACCGGAGTGGGGAGCTGTGGGCTCCGGCTGCGGGGGGCTGGTGGAGTCCCCAGGGATGCGGGGGAGGCCCGGCCGTGGTCTGGTGCTCCACGGGCCCCGTTGGCAATGACCCTCCCACTCTTTCGTGGCCTTGGGAACGCCCGAAGGCTCCCACCAAAACCTCTGTCCAGCGCCATGTGCTCACTGCTGTGTGTGTGCCCTGGGGAACAGAGATGGGGAACATCACACCAGGCCTGCTCCAGAGGGCCTGGCAACTAGGGGACTCGCAGGGACAGAAGGGCCACCTGCCCTGACGCCCGCCCTGGAGCAGGGTTGGCCAAGGCTGGCGGAGCTCAGCCTGCAGGACTGCTCCAGGTTGTGCAAAGATCCAGTCTGGGGGCACCTAGAATGTCATCGGATTTGGACACCGTGGCCCAGGAAGGGGAGAGACTAAGTGTGAATCTCGCATGGAAACCTGGTAGGACCTCAGGGTCTGCAGTTATGTGCAGAGAAAGGTGAAGGGTCAAGACAGCAAACGAACATAGTCTCTCCCTCCCTCCGTGTGAGTGTGTGTGTGTGTGTGTCTCTCTCTCTCCCCCCCCCCCTGTTTTCCTCCCAGGCTTGTGCCTGCCCAGAGCTCTCTGGCTCCTCCCCAAAGACCCGTCAACACAGTCACGTGAATTTAAAAACAGCCCACATGGAGACTCAGTCAATCCCCCACTCCAGGGAGACATAGCTGGGTCCCTCCATCTTTAAGGAAGGCAGTTTTGCAAGTTCTATAAAAAAACCTTTAAATGGGCATAATGTGACCTAGAAATTTCATTTCTAGGATTTTGTCTTAAAAATATGTAAAGATATATGCAAAGAATTAGCTATAAATAAGCCCATTTCTGCTTTGTTTGCAATGGTGGAAAACTCACAAGCAAACAGCACAGCCAGCGTTCGACCAGCACTCAGGGGGATTAGGGGCTATCTGTGAAATTAAGTCCCTGCAGCCACCAAGGGTCTCTCTCTCGACGACTGACACAAGATGTCAACAAGGAATGGACAATGTCACCAGTGTGGTGATGGTGACAGGGCAGTGTCATTTGGAACGTGGAGAAGGATGGCGTGTCCCTGCTGTGCCCGTACAGGGGACACTATTCAGCCATAAAGAGGCGCGCGGCGTTGAGGCCAGCTGTGGACGAGCCTCCAAACCGCGAGGCCGAGCGAGGGGAGCCTCGCACCAAAGGCACGTACCCATCGTGTGAAATGCCCAGGACAGATAAACCCACGGAGAGAGACGGACGCGGATGGGGCTGCGGGTGGGGGGGAGCTGCCGATGGGAACGGGGTTTCTTCTTGGAGACAGTCAGCCTCTTGCCGGCACGGCGTGTCCCCAGTCTCAGAGCAGGTGCCGGGGAGGTGTCTCCCGGATCTCTGGGCGCTCCAGCGGCAGGTGGGTGCTGTCCTCTTGCTCCCTCATGTCCACACGCCCCTGCCGCGGATCAGGGGCTGCACACCCCAGGCACAGGCTGAGTGCGGCAAGACGGGGACTCCCTGCTCACCAAGCCCCGCCCATCCATCACCACCTGCCACCCGTGATGTCTCTGGTGGTCTGTGACCGAGGACAGGAGAGCTGGCGAGGCAGGGGCGTGGCCTTTCCCCGACGCTTCCTGTCTTAGAGCACAAGGCAGCATTTGTGGCCTTCGCCACAGCATCCCACGGCACTCTGGGGACTGGGCTCTAAGCCTCGGTGGGCGGCTGAGGCTGTCCTGCAGGTAGCGTGTTTCCCTCCGTTATCTGGGCAGATGCCAGTGCCCTGCGGTGCCTGGGAGTGCCGAGCACACGCTCTCTGGCCACCCAGTCCCAGACCGGAGCTCCAGGGGGGGCCCAAGGGTGGCCCCAGCTCTTCACAGCACCCTGCCTCTGTGGCCCGGAGCACCCCGGGGCCATCCATCCCCCTGTCCTTTGAGTGACCTGCAGCCTGTCTAGGGTGTCCGGCACATTCCAGACGCATTTCTGCAGCGGGACAAAGGTGAGCAGGCTGCCACCCGGGCCAGCCACTGGGGCCACGGACGCCAGCCGGGCCCCGCCAAGTCCCCTCGCCTTCCTCCTCCTTCAGTTCTCCGTGGTTGGACTCACCATGTGAGCCCTGGGGCAGCCTGGGACATGCATGTGCACATACGCGCGTGCCTGTGCGCACAAGCACACACACATGGAAATGTCCCCACACACGTACCCACGCATGTTCACATGTGCACACACGCACAGGCCCGGTGGTCGGGCTGTCCTCAGCACATCTCCTCATGGCCACCCCTGTTCTGGACACACCCAGGAGGTGTCCCTGACTCGGGCCTGTTCCTGCGCTTGGCCTCCCGCCTGCTCCTCCGCCCCGTCTCCAGCGCTGGATCCCAGACCCACAGCGATCGTGCACGGATCGCATGTCTGCGGGATCTGGCCGCCGCCTCCCCCGCGTTTTCCTGGCTATGTTTGCTTCCATTTTTCCGTGTGAAGTTAAAATTGCCTGGGCCAGTCTCAGAGAAGCAACCACTAGCATTTTTAGCGTGATTGTGTTCAATTTCTTTTTCCTGAATGTCTTAGAGATGTCCTCAGACACATCCTGCCCATTTCTTGTTAAATGTATTCACGAATCTTTTATCTCCTTTGTTGCTATTTTATGCGGGATCCCGGCTCCCACGGTGCCTCCCACCCGGGTGCTGTGACGCTGCGCTCTGCCCGAGCGCGGGCGTTTTGCATGTGCCGCATCCAGGCTTCAAGATTCGATTACGTTAAAAGGTAGAGGCCGCAGCGCCTTTCTCTTCAGATCCTCCTAGTGTCTGGCTGACAGTCTCGCCCTTAATGAGGGAAAATTACTTTTGGAAGCGGATCAGGAAATGAGAGCGTGGGTCTCGTACAACAGGCTCAGATCTGCCTGTTCTAGGTTTTGCAATCCGTAAGCAAAGGTCGTAGCACCTGTGCACACAGCACGCATGCGCCACGGCACGCTGCGGTGGCCGCGTGGGTGCGGGACGGTGGTGGTCCCTGCAAGTTGGGCGTGGTATCTGAAGGGGCCGGGGGAAGAGGAGCAAAGGAGGGCAGAGCCCGGGTGCTGAGCGCTGTCCCTGGGAACAGGCAGGAGCCAGCACTGGACGATGGCCTGGGGTCCACCTGGCAGGGGCAGGTGTCCCAGGGAAGGACATGGTTCTGGTCTCACGTCCAGATGTCCCCAAGCAGAGGAGGTGTCTGCAGGCTCCGGACACACCCTTGTGAGCAGCCCAGAGACCTCTGCTGGCTGCCCTGCCCCATGGACGCTGTGGGTGATCACGTGGGGCCCTGGGGACATTAACCCAGCGGGAAGGGCCCCACCCCTGCCCCCGCCGGCATCCAGGGCCTTTACTAGCAAGGACCTCGGTCCATGGGGAGCCGGGCTCAGGTCGCCCCTAGAGCAGCAGAAATTGAGAAAACAGGGCTCCTTCTCCGAGGGGCTGCTGGTCGGTGGGCAAGTCAGCTCGGCGCGGGGAAGAGAGACAAGGGAGGGTTGCCGGGAGCAGAAGCGAGGACACGGCCCCCAGTCTCGGGACCATCAGCCGTGGGGTGAACTTGAGCACATGCCAGGACTCCCCGGGACAGGCGGCCAAGGGGGTGATCTCAGCGTCCCCTCCCTGGACACCCTCTGCTCATTTCCTGCAGAACCCACCCTCTTACTCAGCCTTGCAGCCTCTGCCCCGTGGAGTCCCTGTGAGGCACCTCTCTGCGGCATTTGGGGGGATTTAGCAAACCCAGTGCTGCCCCAGGAGGGGCCCCTCCCAGGGCGAGGCCTGGGCCGTGGGGCTGGAGCTTCCAGGGAAACAGGCGGCTGCACTCGCCTCTGTGTCCTGCCCCTCCAGGGCCCACGCAGGTGGTCCTAAAGGCCCGGGGAGGTGTGTCCCCCAGGGACAACGGGGACAGCACCGCCCAGGCAGGCAGAGAGGCTGGGAGAACGGGAAGATGCTGGTGTCCAGGGTCCCGGGGAAGCAGAAGCTCCAGGAGCAGGAAGCGGGGGCGGCTCGGCGTCCACACGGGCCCAGCTCCCTGGCAGGTGGTTGCGTTTCCCCCAGAGCAGCGCTGGGCCCAGCACCTGAGATGCCCAGACCCAGGTGTGCCCTGAGTGTAGAACACGCTGGATTTCCAGACTCAGTGCGGAAAAGATAAAATAGTGCAACACTTTCCCCTAATGACCACATCTTGAAATGATGACATTGGGATATTTTGGCTTAAAGCAAATGTATTAATAAAATCCATGTCACCTATTTCTTTTAATTTTTTCCTTTATGTGGCTACTAGAAAACTTAGCATTGTCCCTGTGCCTGGGCTGAGGCCTGGCTACACTTCTGCCCGGCGGCACAGCTCTGTGTGTGTCCAGGGGCTCTGGGGAGACCTTAGCAGCAGTGCCACGGAGCTCCAGGCAGCCTCTGGTGTTTGAGCACTAAGGACATCGGGGCAGGTGATGTGAGGACGTCTGGGGAGAGCCCCCCAAGTGGACATCAGAAAACAAGCCAAGAAAGAGGGTGGAAGAGAAACAGAGATCTCGCGGGAATGCAAGGAGACTCGCGCCTGGGGGGCGGGCCGCTGGCAGGGCTGGGGGAGGGGCGTGGAGCGTGGGGGGGGGGGTTGGAGGGCTGAGCAGGGTGCACCGGGGGAGGGGTTGGGACTTGGGGCTCAGGGTGCCGAGCGGAGTCTCCTGCAGGTCATGGCCTTGGGCCCGGAAAGAGGATGTGGCCCCCCAGGGGCCGCCCTGCCCCCGCTCCTGCACCCTGGGACCTCGGCCTACGACTGGGTGGCAGCTCCGGCCTCCAGGCACCCAGGGCCACGTATCCCCAGGCCACAAGCCCAGCCACCTCTGGGGCTTCGTGGCCTCGATGTGCCACGCCTCCAGTGAGCTGCATCAGAGAGAGGGCACACTTGTCAGCAGGTTTGAGCAACGATGACATTCCTGAGGAGAGTATTTTACCAGATTATTCATTTGCTGAAAACCAGCAGTAGATAAATATTGAATTGCACTTCTTCACAAATACACCAATTATCTCACCAAAAGCAGGAATTAGTGCCGCATAACTGTGCATTACTAAATGTCATTCAGCTAATTGAATTTCTTGATTGACTAAAATATTCCCAGTTCCAAAATTTAGGCAGACAACAGGAAGGTTTCCATGACGACAGCGCTTCCCCGTGGCTGGGGTGGGAGCAGCAGCCTCCCCTCGGGTGTCGGGGCCTGGAGACCCCGGGGCTCACTGGTCCCCTTGCAGTGAGCAGGGGAGGTGGGTGGCCCCGCTGGATGGTGCCTCACAGGGTGGACATAAATTCTGGATGCCTGGGTCCCATGGACACCTGGCCACACTGATGGGGTCCACCCTCCCAGCCTGTCCCCCTTACGGCCAGGGGGTGGTCTTCCCCAGCCTGTCTCCCCACCTCTTGCCCAGTTTGGAGACCGCCATGGTTCCCGGGTGCCAGGAGGAGGGATCCCACCGGCTGCAGAGTCCAGCCCTTGCCCTGCCCTCCCCAAGCACCTGGGTTTCCCGGAACAGTCTAGATGCCTCAGTGACTCCAAGCCCTTGGGCCAGCTGTCCTGCAGCCTGGGTTCCCTGACCCATCTTTGTCATTAGAAAATCCCACCCCCTCTTCATGCACCAGGCCTTTGACTCTCCAAAGCACACGAGCCAGTTGCTCAGGCAGGAGTCGTCACCTCCCGCCCTCTGCCAGGGTGTTCGCACGGCACATTACCGAGAGGTCTTCCCTCCCCTCCTCCCTCTCCCTCCTCACCTTTCCTTCTTCCTTCCTTCTTCCCCACTGTCCCTAAGTCCTTGGGGACCCTGCTGTGTCCCAGAAGATTCCTCTTACATACGATCTGGTCACCTGCCCAGACGTGGCTGGGGTCACGTGCTCTCCTGGCATCTAATGCTGCCCTTGTATGAAACGGGGATCAGAGTGCATCCTGGGAAGGGGGAACCTAAGGGCTCCCTGTGAGGGGCGAGGGGGGTCCCACAGTCCCCTCTGGGGTCTTGGCTTCTGCCTTGCTCTTCATCCTTTGGTAGAAGGGACAGGGGAGGACAGGGCGTTGCTGAGTTCCCACTGTGGCCAGGCCCTGTCTCTGTCACTTTACCGTCTTCCTGTCTGTTTTCCCTCAAATTTTCCCAGGAGATAACTGCCCGGAATCCTCAGCTGCAGGCCCGCGGCGGGGGCTCCTTGGGCTTGGGCGACTTGCAGGCTTCCTGCTCGCCTGGGACCTGCATCTCAGAGTCCGAAGACGAAGATGGCTGAGTCCTCCAGCACCTGCCAGGGCCCCACAGCCCGGCTAAGGGAGCCTAGCTCAGCGCTGCCCCAGACCTACTGGGTAGGCAACGTGCTCATACAGAAGCTCTGCCCCGTTCTGGTCTCCCGAAGGACGCGAGACAGGCCAGCCAGGCCATGACGCCAGGACTCCGGCAGAGACGGAGCCAGGCTGAACCAAAGAGAAGAAGGGTCAGGAGGACCCCAGCTGGCGCACTGAGGGAGGCTGTCTCCGTGCTGGCCACCTGGAGGGGTTGGACCAGGCCAGGTGACCAGGAATTCACAGGACACTGTCATTCTAACCCCGCCCAGGCATTTGTGGACACCATGCCCTATTTCAATGATGGGAAATCGATTCCGGAGTCCAGATGGACACGATGCTCCTGTCCACACCTGGGTTCCCAGCGCCCCCCCGCCACTTCCAGGTCTCAGCATCCTGCTTCCCACCAGCTGCCAGGAGCCAGAAGGGCCCAGACAGTGTCACCATGAGGCCTCCCTGCACCCCCAGCTCTGCCCAAGCTTGCAGGGGAGCACGCAGCTTCAGGAGAAGGACCCAGAATATCCCTCCAGAGTCCCCTGGTGCAAACAGCCCCTCCCTGCTCTGCTGGGGCTTGTCCGGCCACTGGGACTGAAGAACTAAGGGACAACGAGAGGAGGTGCGCAGCAAAGGGGCCCCTTGAGATAAAGGGGAATGTCGGCAGAGCTGGAGGCACAGCAGGTACAGTTCCCACTGACAGACATTCCCAAGAGCAGCGGCAGCTGCCCCAGCGCTGGGTCTCTGCCGGGCGTTCCCTGGGCGCAGCTGGAGAGTCTGCAGCTCCGGGCTGCAGGGCTGCAGCTATTTCCTTCCGTCCCTCGTCCTCTGCAGTTGTGGACTGGATTCACCTTCAGAACGGATGTGCTGGCCAGGCTGCTTCGTGACAGGCAGAAAGAGCAGATACCGACCCTTCACCTCAGGAAGAGGCCAGTGTGCCTCCTGAAGGACGCGCTGACCTGTCGTCCGCACTAGCCAACAGGGACCTTTGCATCAGTGAATCAGCGTGCCCCATCCTATGGCGATCTGCATCTAGACCGGCGGAGGGCACAGGCCTGCGCCTTCCTCTGGTGGGTGGTCTCCCACAAGGCTTCATCAGACCCCCGACTGAGATGCTGAGGACCCCACCCCTTGGAGGACACTGGCAGGCCCCAACCCCTCACAGCCCACCAGGCCCGCCCCTCGCCTGCCAGGAGGTGACCCAATCCACAGCAAGACCTCGCCGTGGAAGACCAGGGCCCCCCTCCTTCCTGGGGTGCACCCGGCTCCCCGTAGAGCAGCGTGGGACAGTGGAAGAGCCAGGGACCAGCGCCTGTAGGACGTGCCCTCTTGGCCTCAGGACGGGGGTGGAGGCCCCTGGGTGACCGTCGCCCATGCGAGGATCTGGCGGAAGGTGAGCTTGGCTGTGAAAGGCAGGCCCCAGCACTGTGGGGGGCAGGTTTGTGCCTCCTAAAAGCAGCCCTAAAATTTAAAAACAGGCCTTCCTCTACCAATCCCTGTTCCGGCAGGGCAGCTTCCATAGGTCAACAGCTTCTTTTATGGGCGCTCTGGAAGCCAAGGCCGTCCAACCAGCATGTGCCTCTGAACCAAAGCAGCTCCGTGGCTTTGACCAGAGGCAGAGGCCAGAATCCCTCTAGCTGTCCTCCCCTGCTGCGTGGGGTGGCGGGGCTACCGTCCAGCCTGAGCCTGCCCAGGGGGTTCCTGCAGTCACCCTGCTGTGATGGCCAGGACCTTGGCCCCAGTCAGAACTGCACAAGCTGCTCAGAGTGACCTTGGTCAGCAAGGACGTGGTAGGACACCTAGTAGGTGTCATCCACCTAGTAGAACCTAAGGTGGGCAACTGTCTGCTCACGGCTACTGCTCAGTAGTCCTACCTGTGCCCCCTATAGCACATGGCCCCCTGGGCACCAGGAAGATGCAGGTGGCCCAAGCCCGGCCAGTCAGACCCATCCCCAGAGCACAGGGGACCCCTGGCCTCTCCCTGTTCTCAGAGATTGGAGGAAACAGGTGTAGTGGGAGAAAATGGACCCCAGGGCAGAGGCATAGACGAGAGTTTGAGGAGGGAGGGCCGAAGAGGCTGCGCTGAGCTGGCTTGGCCATGGGAGCCAGCGGGCCCCTTTGTGCCTCAGCAGAATCGAGGATAGCTTTGGGGCTGCCTCCCAAGGTTGGGGAGGGCTGCCAGGAGCCTGGAGCTGGCCGCTGCCATGGCAACCCAGCCAGGACGCCAGCAAGAGCAGAGGCAGGAGGGCCGAGGCGAAGGCGCTACGGGGAGAATGAGTGTCACCCTCCCTCTTCACGTGTTAAGGCACCTCTCCAAGAATGCACTCTGCTTCTCTGGTCACAGGAGCAGCTCCCGGTGGCAAAGGTCACAACAGCCGTCCTTGGGATGGAATGTGCTCGTGTGTGCCTTTGAGCTGTGCTTGCCAGGCGCGTAAATGCACCTTCTTACCTGCCTTGCTTCATCTGAGAGCCAACGGATGAGCAGGAATCAGTGAATGAGGGAAAAGCATCAGAAAAGGAGGAGCCACCAAGAACCCTGTGGCCTTGACCTCTGGTCAGCAAAGATGGCCTGGCAGTGGATGGGACCTGAGAGGGGGCAGCCAGATCATTCTGGCCTCAGCCCTCCTTTAAGGAGGGTGGGCTTGATGAACAGTGAGTCAGAGTCTGTGAGAGGTGGTCCCTGGAGAGTGAAATGAGCTGCAGGTCCTCATGAAAGGCCACGCTGGGGAGCAGGAGACTCAGGGACCAACGTGGAAATAGGGGCCAGGCAGGAGCGGGCTCTGCTGGGTGAAGGCACCATATTCTGTTTCCTACAGGATCCTCCAGAAGGGAAAGTCACCATAATGCCCTGAACCATGGAGAACTATCCATCCATCCATCCATCCATGCACCCATTATCTATCTACCCATCCACCCACCCATCCATCCATCCATCCATCATCCATCTACCCACCCACCCACTCACTCATCCACTCATCTATCCATCCATCCATCCATCCATCCATCATCCATCTACCCACCCACCCACTCACTCATCCACTCATCTATCCATCCATCCATCCATCATCCATCTACCCACCCATCCATTCACTCATCCACTCATCTATCCATCCATCCATCATCCATCTATCCATCCATTATCTACCCACCTATCCCTCCATCCATCATCCATCATCCACCCATGCATCCCACCCACTCATTCACTCATCTATCCACCCATCCTTCTATCTACCCACCCATTATCCACCCATCCATCCTTTCATCTACCCACTCACCCACTCGCTCATGCATTCCTTCTTCACCGCTGTTCTGTGCCCCTGCTTGGGCCAGGCATTGTTTCAGAGGCTATAGATGCCACAGCCATCAAAGCAGGAAAAGTTCCTTCCCTCTGGGACTTGTATTCTGTTGGGAAAGTAAAATAATAGATACGCAAACAAATTAATGATACTCCCTGTACAGGTTGCTGTCAGGAAGCTGGAAACGGAGTGGTGTGAGGCCTGATACTGGAGAACCAGGCGGGATCCACTGTGGGAGGAGGGTATGATAGGAGACTGACAGGAGAGACGTGGGGTGGGGACCCAGCCTCACAGATGTGGCCATGCGCCCCCACGCTCACGCATCTCATAAGGGCAGGGTTTCCATGGCACTGGGAGCCTGTCCACTTTATTCCCAAGAGAAGCCAAGCACGCTCCTCCCTCTTCTGTGCTGGAATCACCAGGGCAGCTGGACCGTCCCACAGGGCCTGGGTTGAGGGCCGGGCACCGCCTGGTGAAGGCTTGGGCAGACAGGCTTCCTGGCCCCTGGCAGGTGGGGGCAGGTCCTACAGACAGGCGACTGGCTGTCCCTGGAGGAACAAATCTGCCATCCAGGAGAGAGGACAGGAGCGGAAGGGTCCATCCGGGATCCAGTGTCCTGGCAGTGTGCTCTGGGGCCCTCGTTACTCCCTATTCCAGCCACGGGGTCTTCGTGAGCCCCTCAGCGTACCGACGCGGTGCTCGGATTTGTGACATAACTGGCGACAAGGAGAAGGTTGGGGCCTGGGCTCCGTCGTGGGGGTCCTGAGCTCCAGTGGGGGGATGCACACGTGTTAACGGACACCGCCACACCCCTGCCTCCCGCGTTACCCACCCTCCTGGCACACGGCACGAGCCTCGTGACCACACCCTTGCCCTTCGCTGCTGCCCCGTTGGGAAACCATCCGCTCCCACTCGGACCCTCAGAAGGAAGTGGCTCTTCTGGTCCTGCAGGGCCTAACCTCCCCTTCATGGCGCCCTGCTTATAGCAGATGGCCAGTGGCATCCTGCTGAGAACTGGGAGGAGCCCAGCCTTGAGCACTGTGCCACACGGGGTCACAGTCATAGGTCCACAGGGGTGTGGCAGGGAGATTTGCGCTGGAGGGAGGCGCAGGCCACCCGGCGTGGCTGGATGTGGGCTGCGGTGGGGCTCGGGGGGCCACCCTGCTCGGGTCTTGATGTGAGCAGGCATCCGTCTGGGGGTCCGGGATTGGAGAGATGGCCTCTGGCACCGGGTGGGCCACCTGTCCCCAAGTGCGTGAGGGAGGATCTGCAGTAATATCAGCTGTGACACTAATGGAGGTCCCGTGATTAGGACGCCATCCATCTCAATATAGCAGCCACTGTATGAGCGATTACCATAACAGTTATGCGTTCATGATTTATGGAGTTCGTAATGATTATTTTTGTAATAGTAAGTTGGAGGATTTTTTGGCAATAGATAATTTGAAAGAAATTGAAATATCGTTTTAAGTGAGGAACTCAGCCGAATTGAACAACACAGTGTGTGTGAGTGTTTGTGTGCGTGTGTGCACGGGAACAGACTGGGCGACAGTGAGCTCAGGGACCGGGGCAGGGCAGGTGTGCAGATTGACCCCCTGTCCCTCAGAGAGAGCGACTGCTACGATGTCCAGGCTCAGACCTCAGGTCCCAGAATGTCCCAATGCCCACAGGGTTCGAGAACCGCCAAACAGGACAACATGAGCACAGGACAGAGCTCTGCACAAGGGACGGCAGAGGAGGGCCCTGCGCAGGTGTTTGGAAGGTGGCCTCGGGTCAGGTATGTGGGCGTGTCTGGGGACAGCAGTGGCCGAGGCACAGTGAACACTTCCTGCCTCTGCCTGCACCGGCAGGTCCTCTCTCCCGCCTCTCGCGGCCGGATCTCCAGGTGCTCGCTGCCCTTTGTTTCCTTCCATGTCCCGGCCTCTGCTCGCTCCACGCAGGAGCGAGGCCATGCAGGCTCCTCTCTGGCTGCATCTTCTCTCCTGTGGGCTCAGGCTCTGCCCCGAGGCGTGGAGCTCTCCGAGCGTCTCCACGTCTCCACCCGGCTCTCCCTGAGTGATCTCACTCACACCTGCACCTTCAGGTGTGGACCCCATGAAGACGGCTCCTGCATCCCCACCTCCAGCCCCTGCCCTGCCCTAAGGTCCACCCTCTACCTCCACCTGTCCACCCAGCTCGACATGCCCAAAGCCAGCACAACCCCCCCCCCAACTCGGAATCGCACCCGCACGGTCCTGCAGACGATGCCAGGATCCTGGGAGCATCCCGGACACCTCCCAATCTCAGCCTCTCTGAAGTGATTCAGGCACCAAGGCCGGCCTGTGGTCTGTGTCCTCACCTCCAAAGCTTGGGATGCGTCCTCAGCCGACACCCTGCTCTGTCCACTCCAACCACGCTGGCCCGGCTCCCACACAGGGCTCTGGGGACACCCACCCTGAGCCAGAATGCTGCCACCTCCCCTCTCTGTCCACACGCCCTTCAGCATTTGGGGTCATCTTGTCCTGGAAGCCTCTTCCTTCTGGTCTCGCAGGTGAGGTCCAGTCCCCTGGAGTGGGGCCTTGTAGCATTGAATTTCTCTCTTGGGCGAGACATGCCCCGTCACAGCTGTACACTTACTCCTGTAGATATCTGGATAATGCCGATCTGTCCCACCGTCCCGTAAACCCCACAAGGTTGGAGACGTCATTGTTTCCTCTGCCACAGTGGACATCGACGCACCCATCTGTCCCTCCCTCCCCCATCATCCACTCGTCCACCCCCTGTATGCCCACCTGTGGTCCTCCCTCTCCATCCATCCAGCCATCCACACACCCGTCTGTCCATGCAGCAGTTATCCGGCACCGTATGCCAGGCACGGATGCTTCACGTAGATCAACTCAGTTGATACGCCCAACACACTTATGGGAAAGTCATAATCCTGGTTATTAAACCTGTGCTGCAGAAGAAAACCCTGAGGCTCAGGACAGTTCAGAACACGGCCGACCGGTAAACACCAGAGCCCCGAGTCCGGAGCAGTCAGCCCCAGGCCCACGGCTCTCCCCACGAAGCCCTCCTTGCACGGAGGCCGCCGGCTCATCCTGCCAGCCCCGAAGGTCTGTGTTCCCAAAGTCTGAGCTGACAAGAGCTGTGGCAGCCTCACAGAACCCCAATCCCAATTATTAATTAATAATTAACATTAAATAATAAATGATAACATTTAGCAATGTCTTTAATAAAGGTGCTGCCTCTTGCTTTACAAATATGCCTAACAATATGAAGATTCGGATCTCAAGAAAAACAAATTCATAGGCCAAAAAATAATATAATAAAATAAAATCGACATTAAAA
This sequence comes from Avahi laniger, assembly GCA_963575035.1. Classification (NCBI taxonomy): domain Eukaryota; kingdom Metazoa; phylum Chordata; class Mammalia; order Primates; family Indriidae; genus Avahi; species Avahi laniger. The sequence continues at coordinate 100,919 of CAUYSK010122143.1, forward strand.
TAATGGCAATAAACGGACTCTTTGAATGCAGTTATGTCTTAAGATATAGGGCAATGCCTTTATAAAACTCTAATAAATCACTTTGGTTTAATCACTGAAATAGAAATGGAATTTACGGAGTAATCAGAAAGGCATCCTTTAAAATAACACATTAGTTCCTACTTATGACAGGTCAGTGTTTATTTAATTTATTTTTAAGTTAATTTATTTTTAAATTAATAGTTTTCTTCTTTTTCTACTTGTTAAGTGTTTTCTTAAAGCATTAACCCACTTTCTGTATTTATTTTCCCTAATTTCAGAGGTGATTTTGTGTCTTCACGTTCTTGTCGCGGGCTCAGAGGCATCCATGAGGACTGTTCGAAAGGTCCCCGTGACGCTCGGCCCTCCACCCCCCCACTCGTGCTGCCAGGACTGGAGGGGACTCGGGTCCCCTCGAGGCCACGCACGGGAAGGAACCAACTTTCCCGCAAACGCTGCTGTCTTGCTGGTGGCCACGTCCTGTGCTCCACGCTCAGCCCAAGCCCCACCTGCTGGTCTCCCAGCGGCTTCTGTGCTGCCTCGGTGGGGCCGGCCGTGGGGCGAGAATTCCGCTCTCACAGAACCCGTGAGGACTCTGGGGACGGCAGCGGAGCTGCACCCGTCACCCCTGGGACCTTCCCTGTGCCTGAGGCCGTGTGCGCCTCGCTGGCTTGAGTCCTCCCGCCCAGGGAGACGCTATCAGGACCCGTATCATAGGCCAGGAAGGGGGTCCCCGGGCAAGAGCGGGCCACCCTCCCACGGCGAGCAGCTGCCGGTCCCAGCCCCGAGCCCAGCAGTGCAACTGCACAGCTGGCGCTCCACGGAGCCTCTGCGTCACCAGACAGCTGCGGTCTCCCAGCGGGACGCGGGTAGACGCTCACTCTCAAGCTAGACGACCACTGGGAATTTCCGCAGAGCTGCCGCCGTGGCCAGTGTACAGCGACGGTGGACGGAGGTGACCCGGCTGCAGGCTCGCTGCGATGGAGCTGA